>LNAC01000202.1:1944602-2076743 GCA_002007465.1 Ailurus styani | reverse complement strand
GCCCCGCGCCGCCGCCAAGCGTCGTCTGCCAGGCTGGAGCGCAGGTACCGGGGGCGGTGCGCGGAGGCGGGGGAGGGGGAGCCGCCGTGTGAACTCGGAGTGGGAGGGCAGGTGAGTGGGGGGAGGGCGGGAGCGGCCGTCTCAACTTGGGATTGGGGGGAAGGGGACAGGTGAATGGGGGAGGGGTCACCTGCCCGAAGCTGGGCCGGGCATCTGCTGGCGAGGGGCTGGGGCACGCCCTGAGTCGAGAATTTCGGCTAAGAGTCGACACCCGCCTCACCGCACGCGCGCGCGCGCACACGCACACACACACACACACACACACACGCTCTTCTGGGAGCATCCCACCTTCTCGGCCGCCCAGGCACCCCTCTTATTCACCCCCATCTCTTCCTGTCCCCACCCCCACGCGGGAGGGGGGAAGACTGGGCATGAGGCATCCCTCTCTAGCTTACTGCCTTCCCCCTTTCCCGTTCTCGAGAGACAGAACCGTGTCGCTTTTTCCTTTTTCTTCCCGGTCTGAACAAAGACCTGGTTGGAAATGAAAACCTAAAACCGTAGATCAGAGTCCGAGCTGTCCCTTGCAGCTCACGGGCTGGGACTCTGCTGTCCTGGGAGCCAGGATCTCAAGGAGGAGACCTGGAGCCCCCGGGGGCCTGGGCTGTAAAAGCCGGGGACAGGGACACCTAAGCCATGCTCGAGGAATTCATACTTGGTGAACCTGGCCAAAGCCTTCTTTCTGTTCCAGCACAGCCTTCCCCCCACCCCTCCTTGCTGGGGTTCTAAGGATTGGACTGGACGGACTGTGGGGCCGAAATATGCAAGTCGGGCATGGCTAGGGTTTCCAAAAGTGGGAAACCTCAGGCTCTGGTCTGAGTTGCTGTGGCAGAGAACAGGCCTCACTCTCCCACCCCTCCAGCTCCCTTGAGGCTCAGTGGAACAGGACTGCTGCTGCTGGGGCAGGACCAGTGCCCAACCTTGGCACCAGGCTGTGCCTGCCCAGGGTGAACTCTGGCCCTCTGCGCTTTCCCGGCTGCCCTCCACACCTGGAGACCGTCCCCTCCATTCCTACAGGAGTGCATGTTCCCACCAGCGGCCCGACAAAGCTCTGGTGTCCAGTCACACACCATGCTTTTGGACTTGCTGTTCCCTCTGCCTAGAAGGCCCTTCCCTGCATCATCTCCCTGGTAAACTCATGCTGGGCCTTAAGGCTTCTCTGTCAAACTTTGGCTGAGAGCCCAGTGTTGACTGGGAGAAAAGGGGGGGGGGCTGCTTTCCCCATCAGCCTCCCCATCAGCCTGGGGAGCTGGGGAAACCTGGCCACACACTCACCGCTGGCTCAGGGCTGAGGTCAGTGTCAGTACTGAAGAGAGGAGGCTGGGGCCTGGGGTGAGTTTGTGATGTCTGGAAATTGTGGGGTGATGCTCTCCCCTGTATCTCCTTTCAACTCCAGTCAAGAAGATGGCCTCTTGTCCTCAGGATGACTTTACCCTTAACCCCATGGGACCTTTGGGATCAGTTTCCCCATCTATACAGTGGCTTCCCTTTCAGCTCTGTTGGGGGCCAGGAGCCATCAGACATTTTAGCTGCAAATCTCTTAATCTGAGCCGCTTTTGGGGAAGCTTGAACCATGGCATTCTTGCAGCAAGTGAACTGGCTGCCCGCCATTATGCCCAGAATGGCAAGACTGTGGGTTTGCAGCTTTCAATAGATGAGGTCTGTTCCCTCATGAAGTCTACAGTCTGGTGGGAAAGACTGGACAAAGAGAAGAGCAGTAAAGGACCTGGGGATGCAGAAATGGCCTTCATCTCCCCAGCCCCTCCCCGGCTCCCAGCGATGGGCAGTCCTCCAGTGAGGACCAAAGAACCAGGGGGAAGACATCTGGGGCCATGGTGTCTCACTTACCCATGGGGAAAGCCTAGTAATATAACCGCTCTTTTATCCCCACCTTACACACCAAGAAACTGAGGCTCAAAGAGGGCAAAGACCCTGTGCTGGGAGGCAGGGAGGAGTGACTGCCACGTTGGAGCCTTCCGTCTTCTTGCTGTGGCACAGGGTACCACTAGCCATTTAAATTTAAAATTTAGAAATTCAGGAGCACCTGGCTGGCTCAGTCAGTGGAGCATGTGACTCTTGATCTTGGGGTTGCGGGTTCAAGGTCCGAGCTGAGTGTAGAGTCTACTTTTAAAAAAAATCTTAAAAATGTAATAAAATTTAGAAATTCAGTCTTCAGTAGCACAAACCACATTTTAAGAGCTCAGTAGCCACCTGTGACTGGCGGCTGCCATATTGGCAGATATAAACATTTCCATCATTACAGAAAGAAAATTGTTAGACAGTGCTGCTCAAACTACAGCCCATGAGCCAAATCCGACCCACTGCTTGCTTTTATAAATAAAGTTTTATTGGGGCACAGCCATGCTTATTCATTTGTGTACCGCCGATGGCTGCTTTTTGCAAAAGCTCTATTAGATACTGCTGCACTGGAGCAGGGGGTCAGCAAACTACCACCACTGGGCCAAACCCGGCCCTGGTTGTTTTTTATAAATAAAGTTTTATTGGAACCCAGTCCTGCATATTTGTTTACATATTGCCCGTGACTGTTCTCTGGACTGCAGAGGCAGAGTTTAGTCATTGTGACAGAGATCCTGTGGCCCACATCTGAAAATAATTACCATCCTTGCCCTTGACAGAAAAAGTTTGCCAGCCCCTCCTGTAGAGGCAGTCTCACAGCACAATCTGATAATCACTGGTCTAGAACTGGTTCTCAAAGTGTGGTCTTTGGACCAGTGGTATCAGCCTCACCTGGTAATGTGTCAGAAATGCAAAGTCTCAGGCCCTGGACCTACCAAATCAGAAACGGTGCAGGTGGGGCCCAGGAATGTATGTTTTAACCAGCCTCCCAGGTGAGTCTGATACACACTCAAGTTGAGAACCACCAACCTAAAACACCCATGATGGATATGCCCACGAGTGATGGGCACAGCAGAGGTGCCGATGGGCTCCTGTGGCAACAGAGCCATTGGAAAGTTCTCAGCAGGATGAAAGCCCTTGTGCAGCAAGGCCTTTGACGTCCGCTCAACAAGGCCATGGCAGCCGGGAGAGGACTTCTCACCAGCCACCCGTGCCAGTGCCCAGGCCCCACTGCCTGGAGGCCCACCCTCCCACTGAGTTGTCCGCACATTTGGAGCTGTCTCCACACATAAATTCATAGGCCAGCTGTCTCTTTTAATCTGGTTGCAAGATGAAACCATTAATAGATGTCAGACACATTGGCAATGATCTCTTCATTAATAATTTCCTCCTTTCTGAAGGAAAAAAAATTAGTAACAAGCAACCATTAATAATTCAAAAATACAAGTTAACCTTTCTATTAGCAGAGTGGCTTTGCACACACCATGGACTCAGAGCCAGTAGTTCTGGCTTGAATAGTGTTTTATGGCACAGATATTAATATGCATTAATGCTGTCTGTCAAGACACGCAAATATAAATAACCCGAATGCAACTTAGAAACCGTAAGTAGTTTTCAAGTGTAACCTCATGATCCAGCCATTTTGTTCCATGAAAACATGCATTACCCAGCAATATGACTGTGTCCAAAAACAGGACTTCAGGAAGGAATCATTTTCAGCTTGAGGCCCTGGTCGCTAGAAAAATTTCCCTTGAGCTGAACCGACACTCCCACTCTGTAAATCTCCTCCCTTCACTGTTGGCTCCTCTCTGGAAACACGCGGGAAGAGCCTGGACACACTTCCAGGGGACCATTGGGACGTTGGTGTGCTCTAGGTAAGCATTCTCGATTCCTCACACACTGCTGCTGCTTCTGTGGTTCCCAGTCTCCCACCATCTGGTTCCTCTTCGTGGACATGCTGTATTTTGGTAACACCCCTCTTTCGGGCGAGGCCTCACACCTGCCCACATTCCCCACGCCTCCATTTACCACCCAGGTGACCACGAACTCGTCACTTTCCCTCTCCAGTTCTGTTTCCCCATCTGTGAAATTGGGGTGATTATTCCCACCTCACCGAGCTGAGTGAGGATTACGGGAGTTAATGGATGTGAAAACATCTAGAATAGGACCTGGCCCACTCAAGAGATCCTTTCCTTTCCTTTCTTTCCTACTTGCAAGTCTTGGATTAACATACCACCCCAGCCTTGGTTCCAGGCCAACTATTACAGACACCTGGTCAGCAACACAGCATGGAGAGCCAGCTGCTTCATCCTTGGGCCAAAACACCAGCACATGGTCCAGACTATTGGCAACCAGACCTCCGAGCTTGGGATGCCCTGGATTTAATGCGAGGACCACATCTCTCTTTTTGCTTAAGTGGGATCTGCCAAACAGCTGTTTCTTTTCATTAAAAAAAACAAACAAAAAAAAAAAACATAGAAAACAAAACTAAGTGATGTGTGCCAGGTACCCACCACGGATGTTCTGTCTCTAACCTGCATCCAGCCTCATGCTGAGCAGTGGGGTGCCAAGAGACCATAACTCCATCCCTAGGAGCCCACGGTCAGCCCACGCGGGAAGGTCACACCAGCCCACTGGGGACAGCGTAGTTCATGTCAAGGTTTGAATAATGAACATCAATCCTGGTTGAGATATGGCTCCAGCCTTGACTTCTTCCTTCCAGCAGCATAGTTCTCTGATGAAGCCAGAGAAAAGCCATGTTCCCTGGAGCTGCACAGGAGCACTGAGGTCCCCTGGACTCTCAGCCCCTCCAGACCGCGGTTCAGGAGGATCCAGGCAGGGACGGGCTCGCCAGTTGGAGGCGGAGTGAACCTACTGCTTCTCTGCACTATAGCAAACCTGGCTCAAACTTCAGCCAGCCCCTCTCTGCTTCCAGTCTCATCCCAACTCACCAGACACAAAGCAGCCGGAGCCATTGTTCAAGAACACTGTCAGGGGCACCTGGGTGGCTCAGCGGGTTAAAGCCTCTGCCTTCAGCTCAGGTTGTGATCTCAAGGTCCTGGGATCGAGCCCCGCATCGGGCTCTCTGCTCAGCGGGGAGCCTGCTTCCTCCTCTCTCTCTGCCTGCCTCTCTGCCTCCTTGTGATCTCTCTCTCTGTGTCAAATAAATAAAAATCTTAAAAAAAAAAAATAAGAACACTGTCACCCCCACTGTCTTGCCCCTCACCAGCTTAATGCCCTTCACAAATGCCCCAACTGCCCCCGGAATAAAGTTCAAAATCCTAAACATGGCCAACAAGACCTTCCACTGACTGGATCCAGCCTGCCTTTCTCAGCCCACCCCAACTTAATTCACCTGAAACTTGCCCTGCATGGAGTCCCCAGTGGGTAAAGAAGGAAAGAAGGGCATCCTGGGTGGCAGGGACAGGGACTGCTCAGAGTTATGAAAGAGTCTGTGCGTTCAGAGAGGTTGGGATGGGCCAAAAGGGTCAAGGTCTTGTGAGCAGCGTCCCACTGCTCTGTCCCAACTCCAGGACATGCACCCTCTACACCAGCCCCCTTGAGGCCTTTGCCTGTGTCGTTCCCTCTCTCTGGAGTGCCAAATTCCAAATCCTAATCCTCCTGTCTCCCTATCTTAGCCTCCAAATCCTCAGCACTCACACCTGCTTTGGGCAGGTGTGTAGTGGGCAGGGAAGAATTCCCTAGCTCTGTTCCCACGGTGCCATTGGCAGAGCTGCCTTCTCCATGAGGGTGGCAGCCTCTGAGGCTCCTAGGACTGTCTTACACACTGCCGTACCCTCAAAGCCAAGCCCTGGCATGCATACAGCAAGCACTCAATAGATGCTGGTGGCGGCTTGGGCCAAATTTGCCTGCCAGGGTAAAAGAGGAACTCAGGATGAGTGGTTTTCAGACACGGAGGTTCACTGCCCCATCTATCAATCTGTATGAGAAAGTCGGTTCATCAAGGCTGACAGGTGCTCAAGGTGAGATGTGTCCAGGTGACATTTCCCAACTGTCCCTGATCCTAGGAACCATCTGGAGCTCTACTACTCAGTCCACCCCACAACTGATGATCCCAAAACTCAAGGGAAGGGCTTGGAAGTTTCCTCTTTTTATCAGACTGTGCACAGGGGTGTTGCATGGAGGGGCATCACAGGGTAATCTGTCCCAGCCAGCACGAAAGCAGTAGGGCCTACACTGTGGTCAGACTGCTGGCAGCATCTGGCCCAGGCTCAGAGCCTCCAAAGGCCTGTCCCTGGCAGAAAAGATCCAGAAGAAAAGCGCTGCAGGCTTGACTGGCCTGTCTGCTCACGGTGCAGAGCCTCCTCCAGGTGGGGCCCAAGTCCCAGGAACAACAGATATTGGACTTCTGAGAAAAAAAAAACACAGCAACAAGAGTTCTGAAACAAATGATACAAAAAGAGTGTCTCATTTTTTAAAGAAATATTTTAAACTTCCTCCGGACCTGAGGTTTACTTGATTGGGTTCATCAGAATCCTTGATTCTTAATAAACTTTCATGTTCCTCTGCATAGCCCTCCCTTAGTAATGTTATTTATTTGCTTGTGTTTATTATGTTTTGTGATTATCTGGGCTTAGTATTTTATTCTCATTGATTTATTTTATTACTGTATTTGGAGAAGTACCTGTGGACCTCCCTCCCACCAGCTGTTACCCTTGATGGTGACAGAACTTTGGCCACTAGAGCCCAGCCTTTGGGTGCTGCATCAGTCAAAGCAGGCTGGTCGGAGGGCCTTGGTGGGGAGATTCCAGAGCCCGGTCGTTCCTGGGCTCCCACAGGACAGCCAAGTTTCTGCTGCAATGGTTCTCAACCCTTCTGCCTGTTAGTGTCACCTGCAGCACCCTCTCAGCCCCGGTGTCATTTGAACAGAACAGGAGCCAAGCAGTGGTATGTTTTAAATCTCCCTAGTATTTCCACTAAGAGCCACTGCAAGGGCTCCTCCCTTGGAGTCTCCCCACCCCCGGGTGGGTGAGATATGAATCATCTAAAAAATTTGAGGGGGGTGGATCTAGACTGGGGGCAACACAGAGCTCTACCCCCTTAATATTCTTACACCCTTATAAAAATGCCCGTCTCGGGGAATCTGCGCATGGAAGGAAAGGATGATCCCGGATGAGAGGTGGGTAACTGGACAGTACATTTCCCAACATGGGTCCCCGGGACATACCCACTCCAGAGCCACTCTGGGGAGGTGTTCGTTCATTCTGCATGCAGCTGAATCAGAATCCCTAGAGGCTGAGGCTGAGGAGTTCGATTTTTTAATTTGCACACCAGGGGATTCTCGGGCACATGAAGTTTGTGGAAGGCTGATGTGGTGTTAGGAATGAGGGAAGTTGAAACCTCTGGGTACAACTCTGAGCCTACTGAGGCCGGGTCTGCATCTTGTCCATTTTTGTGTCTCTGAAGCCTACAAGGGCTTGGAGGATGAATACCGAGACTAGAACATAAACACACATTGTATTGCAGGCAAGACTCTTTTTCTTACAAATGACATACCTAGCTGAAACAAGCTTAAGTGCAAAAAGGAATCCAGTGGCTTATTTAGGTGAGCAAGCCATAAGCACCTTCAGGCATAGCTGCATCCAGGTGTTCAGCTGCCTCTCTGTCTCTCCATCTCTCAATGGTGCTTCTCTCAGTGGGTCGTCAGGGCAATTGCACAATGACCACTTCATATATATCTCATGGCTTAGTACCCTCAGGAAAGACAAACAACAAAAAACAAAAACAAAAACAAAAAACCCTTCTGCAACACTCCTACCAAACTCTAGTGAAAACCCTGGCTGATTTGGGTCATATCCATTTCCTGAAACAATTGATTTGACCAGGGAAGTGGTAGGGATGGCACTATTGTAATTGGCCAGCCTCAGCCATCTGTCCACCCCTCAATGCAGGGGATGGTCACCATGAAGACCAAACGGAGTGGGGAAGGAGTGTTTTCTCTAAAGGATCTCGGGCAGTCAGGTAACCTCTGTCCACCTCACAATGTTCATAAACCCTTTTAATACGTGATCTGCAGACCTAATTACTTACCCAGGGCCTGCCCTCTGCTTAACCTCCTCCTCTACTCCCTCTGACACTCCATTCAACCCCTCATACCCATGGAGACCCTGTGAGTTTTACACAACTGCCCTTCTTCTGTACTGAGGCCTAAGTGTTAGCCTCAAAACATTTTCAACCAGCCTGCTACTCCACAGCCAATCCCGTGGAATAAATACTAGTTCTTTCAGTTTCAGAAAAGGACAACTGTTGAAGAAACATTTAACTCCACCACACAGAAAGAGATTTCATCCAAAATGATAGCCACAAACTTCAACCCCCAGAATCCCCTCACCACGCGTGGAACCGTGGTGGATCATGGCAGAAGACTCCCACCCCGACATCGTTCGTTGGCTTGACAGGCCAGACCGCACACGTTTCTTCAGGCCATTCTCACGTCAGATAAAACGCTGATAAATCGTTATTTCTACAAGCTTAAAAAAATGCTAATAACTCAAGGCAGAAGGAGGATGAGTTTGTTGAGATGAACGTGAAGAATGGAGGGCACAGTCTTGGAATGTAAAACCACAGAAAATACCACCTGGGAACACAGAAATCATCTGTCTTATCTGGAAGCCTGTCTCCAGGGCAGCAAATTTAGGGACTGGTTTGAGGACAGAGTGTGCCCGGTGCATTGGGGAGGGGGCTGAAGGGCAAGGGGGGCAGAGGTGCTCCTTCACCCAAAATACCATTCATCACTGTCTGCTTCTGAAGCGTAACAATGGATAATCTTGAGGCTTTTCCACTTTGATGTTGCTTCTGCCTTTCTGAAATGTTCGAAGGTGCATTTGCCATGGGCCAGGCCCACAGCTAAAAGTCCCCTGGGTGGGATCCACGCTACAGTTCTCATTGTTCCTGATGTACAGGGGAGGGAGCTAAGGCATGAGGAGGTCTGGTGTTTCAGAACAGATGCCGGTCTGAGGCTGTGTTTTCCTCTCAACCTGTCCTGGACTCTTTTAAAATCACCGTAATCATGTCTCCAACCATGAACCAAGAATGTTGGAATGAGCAGGGAACACCGAGTCCAACCATCTCTGAACCCTTTTCATTTTACAGACATTTCAACAGAGCTTGGCTAGTAAACAAAAATAAATTCCGTTTACCCAGAAGCCAGATCCTTTGCAAGAAGTTCCCACCTAGGTTCTCCCCAGAGCACAAGAATGTGCCGTTAGAGTTTGGGCTGGTTTTGTTTTCTGAAACCTTTGGTTTTGTTTTTTGTTAATCTTTCAGGCCTTACCTACCGCAAGAAGAACTGACAGTTGATTTCAGAGACAATGTGGCCCCAAAAAGCCCCCGGATTAACAAATGCAGATCCTCCCCGTGCTCAGGTGGGGTCAGCGCCTCTGCTTTGAGAGACCAGACCTCTGTATAATTCCTGTTTCCTGTGAGAAGAACATTAAGGGCCCATGAATGTTTTAAAATACAAATGTACAGAATTTTGTGACCTCTCAATAATCAGATTTCTCCCCCTGATAGGATTCAAAAAAAAAAAAAAATCAAGAACTGACAAATGTTAAATACTTCCTCACTGCTGGTAATGCTTTCCCCTCCTTCCCCTCTTCCTTCCCCTGTAACTCGTTGAACATGAATTTATTTTCTATTTGAAAGCCAATCTCACTGGTTATTAGATATTCTCCCTGCTGTCACTATCAGTAAATTATTAAACAGCTGACCAAGCTTTGTTTTAAAATGATTCTCTTATGAAGCTCAGTGATCTATTTGCCATGAATACTGAATGGTGTCGCGGTCTCTAAGGACACGTGAATGATTCCTGTTTACTACCTTTAGCAAAACGTGTGTGCAATTAGCAGCAAGAACTTGACTTGAATTGGTTACCGGAGATGCCCATAGCTCTAAACATGGAGCTCCCTTTACGTGTTACACTCTGACTGGGAGAAGCAAGTTACACTTGGAGGCTGCGTCAAGAAATAGCACCTAGACTTCCCTTTTGTCATTCCTCACCTCCTTTCTTGTCCTGCCAGCCCTGAGCCTTGACATACCTCTAGGGATCTGTTTCCTATTTAAAGCAGCAGTTGGGGCACCTGGGTGACTCAGTGGGTTAAAGCCTCTGCCTTCGGCTCAGGTCATGATCTCAGGGTCCTGGGATGGAGCTCTGCATCGAGCTCCCTGCTTGGCAGGGAGCTTGCTTCCTCCTCTCTCTCTCTGCCTGCCTCTCTGCCTACTTGTGATATCTCTCTCTCTCTCTCTCTCTCTCTCTCTCTCTCTGTCAAATAAATAAATAAATCTTAAAAAAAAAAGCAGCAGCTGGTTTTGACTGCATTTCCACGTAAAGGAAAGAAATCAGGCGGGGATAAAATTAAAGAGTCTGTGTCTCCACTCCATCTATAAAATGGAGATTACAATTCTGAGTGCATGCATCCTATAACATACGCCGAGCGCTGAGCACAGGGCCAGGCATAGGAGTAAGCGCTCAGGGTCTCGTAGCTACGTTTTTGCCTGTTCACACATTTGTGAGTCCAGACTCCCGAGGCCGTGACAGAGACCCATCTCAAATTCACTTAAAGCCAAAGAGGAGAGGTGCTGGCTTACTGGATCATACCGTGGTATCAGGAAGACAGAACCTGCTTCAAGTATTTACAACAGAGGGAATTTAATTTAGGGAATTGGCTATAGGGGCGATGCGGGAACTGAAAGCCCAACAAAGGACAGGATGTTGACTCAGAAATACACAAGAGTAAGAAGCCACTCCCACCCCTAAGGCGGAGGGACAAAGATATTGGAAGCCTCAGAGTATGGTAATGCATGGAAACTGGAACCATGGCAGACTTGTCGAGGGGAAGCTGAAGCCAAGGAGAATACTTCTTTGCTTCTGGCCAAACCCAGCTGCAAACCAGCAGAAACAGGAGCCCAGGAAAACATAACCCCCAGATTGTCTGACCTAGAGCATGTGCTCTGAACCACTATAAAATTATGTCTTCCTTGTACAACCCCATGAACACCACCCCCTCTGGTCCTTCCCTCCCCAGATGCTGTAACCAGTCCTTTTCTTGGTCCTGAAGTATTTAAGGGGCCCCAGTCAAGTATCTGGTCCTTCTATTGAGTCTACTTGCTAGGGAAGTTCACCAGATTTCTGTAAAGCCCCCTGAATCCAGCATAAAGCTGTCACCCTTGGGCATCCTGGATCTGAGTTTCAAAACACCCATTAGGGAGACATGATGAAGACATGGTGGGACTCTGGGGACAGAACATTGCATCTTAGGGCTCATTGCTGGGTATTGGCTGGGTCAGGAAGGACCATGTAAGTAACTCAAGAAAAGCAAGCACTGTCATTCACTTTGCTGTCACAAGACTTTATTTATTGCAAAGTGGATGCTCAACTTGGAAGCCAGGCTCAGCAAGGCCCAAATGCAGTCTCCAGTTTGGAGAAGTCAATCAGATATTTTAACTAAGGATCATATCTTACAGCGGGCTCTGAAGGCAAAGTATGAGATATGCTATGTCTTGTTAGGAAATCTAAGAATGAAAGGGGATTCTGTGGAGATTGTGGAGTCAAGAGTTGGTGCTATTCATCTTCAAAGGGACTGGCTCACATAATAAACACTCCTTCTGCAACTTCTGAATCCCAAAGCTGCAAGTGAAAATACTTCCTATCTGTTGGGAAAGTATCCCTGTCTGTGGGATCAGGCTCTTGATAAGGCAGTAATTACCAGAGAGAATTTCACAGATACAAAGGCATTTTAAAATAATTTTAATTATTCAAAAGCCAAATTAATTATCTAGCCTAAGGATCAGAGGCCAAAGAAGGAGAAAACTGTATGGAAGCAGTTACCATGACAGGGGAGGGGCAATTTCAACTGCCTTCAAACAGAGAGCTGTTCTCTGTGACTTCGTAGTTACATTTTTGAGCCCTGCAGTACTCACAGAGGATGGACCGCTGGACTGGCCATTAAGATACGGGGCTTCAGGTCTGCTCCCAGCACCGACCCACTGCATCTTTGGCTAATTGCCTTCCCCTTATCAGAACTCTGTAAAATTAGCAGGGGAAAAGATAGAGGGGGATACTATAGCTATTCCCTGGGCCTCTGTCAAGTGCTGTATTCTACAGCAATATGAGATTTTTTTTTTTTTTAAGTACAGACACCGTTGGAATTTTTCCTGAGACAATAAAAGTCCAGGGAAATTTTATGAGCATGGAAGGGCTTTGATCAAATTTGAAGCTGAGAAAACAGTCAGACACTGGTGTGGGGTAGATTAGGATGGGGAGAGATTGATAGTGGGACAACATGAGACTTGTCAAGGAGATGGGTGTGTCCCTAAATAAATGTCTGTCTTTGAATGGAAAAAAGTCAGTCCCATTCATTGAGTGTTTACTGAGCATCTCACAGAGGCCTGCGGCCCTGTATGAGGTACTGCCTTCAAGGAGTTTGCTAGAGCAAGGATGCCTTGCTTAGATGGTAGCCCACTGATGGGTCTATCTGGATAATGATGTCAGAATATTCTGAAAGCAGAGACATTATCCACTTTTACTGACATGGTAAGTCATGCCCCAAGCCTCTCTGTAGACGCAGTGGTGAGATTATCTCCTCAAGCATGTACCCTGTGTGGGCCTGATGGCTTTCCTCACCTCCAGCGTAGCTCCCAACACTCACCCCTAGCTTTTGACCATGGGTTAGTGTTGGAGATCCCATGTTTCCCAGATAAGAAATTTTCAATCAGCATTAGGATAGTTGATGAAAAGCTTTCCGTTTATTCCCTTGACGGTTCCTCCAACAACCCACAGAGAGTTTCTTCTTGTCTGTTTCTGAGAGCATAGTACAGGGGTGAAGAAAATGAACTCTGGAGCTAGATGATCTGGTTTGAATCCTTGCTCTGCTGTTCCCTGGCTGCATGATGTTGCATGACGTTATGCAACTTCTCTGTGCCTCAGTTCCCTACGTGTCAACAAATTTATTGTGATTAAGATTAAAGTGTCTGCATGTAGCAGATGTGATACAATGACATATAGATAAAAAGCTATGTTCCATTATACAACTCTCTTCAGTTCCCCCACAGTAACTGTTCCCCTAAAATGGGACAATAATTCATAAGCATTTGTTGAACAAATATTTGCTGAGGTCTTATAAGTGCCAATCATTGTTGTGGGAGCTTAAAATACCATACTAAATATAACAAAGTCCCTGACCTCAAAGAGTTTGCATTTTTGTGGGTGGAGGAGGCAATCAGGACAACCAAATAAATGTGTGATATGGAAAAAAATATAAAGCAAATGAATGTGGTGGTATGCATGCTTTTTAAGATACATTGGTCAGGGAAGAACTTTCTGAGGTAATGACATTTGAGCAGGGATCTGAGTCAATAGAACAAGTGATCTGAAGGCAGAAGGTAGATTGAAGTCCTAGAGAAAAGCAGGTGCCAGGGGCCTGAGGCACGATCAGGCATGACACATGCAAGGAACAGCTATGAGACCACAGTGGCTGGAGAAGAGCAGGGGAAGAAAAAAGGATAAGTGAGATCCCCAGGGAGAGTTTCAGGGCTTAGAGCACACAGAGCCTCTCATAGGCCAGGTCAGAACATGCAGTGTACCCTAAATGTCCTTGGAAGCCATCAGAGGCATGTGAGGGAAGGGTGACAAGGTCTGACACATACACAAATTACCACCCTGTGGGGCAGAATGTGATGCACCGGGGAGAGACACAAAGTGTCCAAGAAGTTAGAGGAGAGGGGTTATTTCTGACTCCAGAGAGCAAGATAAGCTTCAAGGAGCTGTGTAGACATTAAGTGGGAGGAAGCCGGGTGCCTGGGTGGCTCAGTGGGTTAAAGCCTCTGTCTTCAGCTCAGGTCATGATCTCAGGGTCCTGGGATGGAGGCCCGCATCGGGCTCCCTGCTCAGCGGGGAGCCTGCTTCCTCCTCTCTCTCTGCCTGCCTCTCTGCCTACTTGTGATCTGATCTCTCTCTCTCTCTCTGTCAAATAAATAAATAAAAATCTTAAAAAAAAATAAGTGGGAGGAAGCCAATATTTCAGATGAAGGTGAATCTGCAAACATGGTATGTGTGGGATCAATTTGTTGATCTGGTCATTCCTTCACTTCTCAGGTGTAGTGTCCTGTATTCAGCACTGAGGACACAGAGGTGACTGCCAACCAGCTCAGTGCCTTCGATGAGTGCACAGCACAGGCCCAACAGAGGGGAGAGATGACACAGGCATTCATTCCTGTGAAGACACTAAAACTGAATGAGGTGCCGATCATGTGCCAGAAACTCTAACACACTGGCAGGTATTTGTCCCACGGGCCACAACCTGATACTCCCCCCGATCAAGGCAGCTCCATCGTCAAATCCTTTTCACAGGGATGCAGTCATCTTCAAAAACCTGTAATGCGTTTGGCCACCGCTACAATGCCAAGCTCCTCACCATGGCTCGCTGCCCCAAAGGAAAAAACAAAAAAAACAAAAATAAAATCCATCTTGAGATAAAAAGTCGTCCCAAAGAACAGCCTGTGTAGCTTCAGTGCTAATCAACCTCTTCGAGGAAGTGCCATTGAAATCTTGCCGAGTGTTTCACAATAATTAATTCATTTAATCTTCAAAATGGTCTGCCACTCTGCACATCCAGACACATCTCCTAGGGCTCCCCACCAGGATTCAGTCCTGGTCCCCCACAGTGGTGGCTTGCTCAGTAACTCACTGTGTCTCGGCCATTCTCTTTCCTGTCTTCCTTTCCCTTTCAACTACCTTCACCTCCCAATTAACTTCTTGCTCTTAAATCCGTATCTCCAGGTCTGCTCCTGAGAGATGAAGATTAAAATACTGCCAAGGGAGGGAGGGATAGGAGGTACCCTATTATTATCCTTACTTGGCAGCTGGGAAAACTGAAACAGAGAGGTTAAGTAATTTGCCCAAGGTCACAGAGCTGGTAAGAGGCAGACGTATCCTGGCTCAAACCTAGCCACCAGGCTCCAAAATCCATGCAATTAACCCTGACACGCTGCTGCTTCCGACTGGGGGAATGACCCAGACCACTGAGCACCAGCCTCATTTACTTGATTTTGTAAGACACAGAGGTTGGTGAATGACAATGACACAGATTCATCCATAACCTCCTCTCTGGAGGAGAGAATTCAGAAGTGTGTTTGAGAAGGTATTTGACGTGATTTTCAATGCAGTGGCAGCCACACGGTGATCCATCAGCCAGCTCTCTTTGACAGAGAATTGATCTCCCAGGTCAGGAAGCAAACCTCAATTTACGTAGGATGCACTTGGAATGCGCCCTCTCAGTAGCAACGGAAGATAAAGCAGAGTCAATGACAGTTCTTGTCAATGAGTTTGTTATGGCAAGAGGCTCTCTGGGCTGAGGACCACTGCTAACACTCCAGATGTATGCATTTTTTTGGTATGATAAACATGTTGCCCATGTCTTTTAGCCCCGCTTGTCAATTTCTTGACATTTCCAAGTCCTCTTTTGATCTAAGCATCTCCATCCAATGGCACAAAAGCAAAATGAGTACTTACTTGGTTCCCAGGCCATCAACCATTCTTTTTCCTTCAAACTAGATCTCTCTGATTTTTCAATTTTGTTTCATGTCTGGATGAGTAATTTCAGAACCAGGAGGTTGGTGAAGTCTAAGCTTCCTCACTCAGGATTTCTTGCCTTTGCACAAAAAGAAAAGCCCATTGTAGCAAATTGTCTGTGTGATTCATTTGTTGCAGGTGCTGACGAAAAATTTTTTTTTCTTTAAAGACATTTCAAAGATCCTGGACCATTATGGTAGGAAATAACCCCCGGAAAGTGAGATGGGCACGATGCAAAAAATTTAATATTAGATTTATTTTGTCATTAGGATGCTTATCCCTTCTGCTTTTTGGGCAAAATTTGAGATATAGAGGATGAAAAATTGAGGAATGGAAGATCTGATCAAAACCGCCTCTTCTGGCCTAAAGATTAATGTTTTCAAAATACAAATTTATTTTTCTTATGGCAAGGTTTTCTGTTCTTTATTCATGCCTTTAAAAAATTTAAAATCATGTGGCTGGTTTCTTCCTGTTTCTCATACAAGATTTTCATGCTCAACCAACAGATAGAACTAAGTTTTTTTAAAAAAGAAAGTGGGGAGGGAAGGAGGAAGGGAGTGAAATGGGAGAGGCAGAGGGAGGGAGACAGGGAAGAAAAACAGTATGTGGAGGACATTCTTTCGATTCCAATCTGTACCTACCTCATTGGCCATCTGCAATGAAAATGCAACGGACATTATCCAATGCCTCACTTAACTTCATCTGTGTGAATTCAATCTTTTAATGCGTTCATTCCATCATCTCAGCTACAGAAGGGTGGTGACTTTGGTCAAGAAATAGAGTCGCTTAGTTGGCTTCATTCAATATATATATATACCTTGAGGCTCTTCCTCAGGAAGACACTTGCTAGACTCTGAGAGGCTAGGTTATGCTCTATTAACAACCCCCAATCTCAGAGACTTTAAACAATAAAAGTTGATTTCTTACTTATGACATCTATCTGCTGCAGAAATACTAGGACCTCCGGTCTGCACTGTCCTCACTCAGGGGCCCAGGCTGATGGAGGTTCTATCTCTGTCCTTCAGTGGTTGCTAAAGCAGGAAGAAGGGAGGTAGACACTCCCGCACTGGCTCTTAAAGATCCCACCCAGAAGTGGCTCAAGTCACTCTGCTCACATTTCATTGGCCAAAACAAGTCACATGGTCACGATTTAGTTCAAAGGGGTAGAAAAACACAGCCCTACGATGTCCCTACAAGAGAGGGCAACCCGATATATTTGGTGAATATCTAATGGCAAACATACACACAACTCTTTTTTTAAGCATTTTTTAAGATTTTTATTTAAATTCCAGTTAGTTAACATGCGGTGTAACCTACAACTCTTGATGTGGTGGAATTCACTGTCTTTAAAGATGGTGATACCAAAACCATGTTTTAGCAGTTCCCCCGGAGAGGAACAAATTAAATGTCGCAAGTTCAAAGATCGGGAAGCTGGGCCTTTCAAAATGAGTAGAATTTTTACAGGTAGAGATGAGAAATTGGGCTTTTTAGGTGCAAAGAAGAGCAAAGGTGAGAGAGCCACACATGGGTTATGTTATGAAAGAATGAGTGGTTTGTGTTGCCATTAAGTACTATGTGTCTTTAGAAATTCATAAGATCTAAGCAAAGGGGTGGGGTCAGCCCTTGGAAAAACAGCACAGGAGGCTCGGGGAGGCTGAACTTCTTTCAGAAGATCGGGCGATCTATCATTCATTCATTCACTCATTCATTCTTTCATTCATTCATTCAATATGTATAAGTAACTATCGTAGTAGGCTCTGGTGATGTAGCAGCAAGATAATGAGAATGGGGAAAAAGGGACTGACTTTGGTAAAGATTTTGAAAGGAGAATTGAAAGAATTGAGGAAATTGATCAAGGGTGAATTTATGAGGCTGGGAGTAGAGGCCAAAGGTGACCCTGGAGGGAGAGTACGTGTTAGAGCCAAGCACCCAGAGAGCTCAGGAAGAACGGAAATGGAGAGGATGGGGCTAATGGACCACAGGATGAGCTGGATTCGAGGTGCCAAAGAGCCACAAGGCAGGACATGCCCACCCAGCCCGATGTCAGCTCAGCCGTGAGACATGTGGGAGCCCTCTAGTGGACACTCTTGGAGCTCAGCCTAATTCTCTCCCTCTGTTACCGTGTCTGTGGGACTCTGCCCTGGAGTTGGGTGGGGGATCATCCTCTGGTCTTTGCCTCTGATGGCCCATATGTGTGACCCTCTAGAAGACTGTCTTCGGGCCCCTGGAATCACTGTGCACGTGGACACACACATGGAGATGTGGTGTGTGGCCCCAGGTGTTTATGTCTCCCTAGAGTAGACCTCAGTCCATGACTGACTGGTCGAGGAGAGGAAAAGCCCAGTTTTCAGGACAACTACAGAGGTGTGACTTCTGCTCCAGCATTCCCTATGGGATTGGGAAGAAAGCTCTCCTCCGTGGACTTTTGCCTGAAGTCACATCTTGGGTCCTCCCCTGGCCCACTTCCCCTACCCCCTTACCAATTTCTCCTGGGAGCAGTTCCTTAATAAATCACTTCCAAAAAAATACCTGTCTCAGGGTCTGCTTCTGGGGAGCCAAGCCTATGTCCAGCACCTGTAACGTGCTAGGCCCTTTGAATAGGACACAGCCTGGGTTGTCCAAGCTCACCATCTGGTGGGGAAGCAGGTGTCTGCCTTGATGATTTCAGTACAGTGTGTGAAAGGGCTATAAGACAGAAATGCTGGGGGGCCCAGGGGAGGCATGAAAATCAAGTCAAGGAAGGCTTCATAGAGGTGGTGACCCTTAGACTGGATCTTAAGGGAAGAACAGGATTCTGCTAAGAGAAAAGTAGGAAAGGGCAATATAAGCAGGGAAAACACTAAACCAAAGTCAGCAGGCATGAAAGAGATGGGGAAATGAGGTGTAGGGAAGCTTCAAGTGGTCCTCTATTGCTGGAGCATAAAGGACAGAAGAGATAGCAGTGGGCAGAGACCACAGATGATGCAAGGGCCACGGGAACCACCTCCGGGGTGGGATTTAGGCAAGAGAAGCCAGTCTGGCCATTAAGGAAGTAGTCATGGAGGGAGGACACAAGGTGTTTAGGCTGTCCTCCTGTGCACAGTGATGTCCTGGGCCAGCTCTCAAAGCCTGGGTCCCCATCCCAGAGGCTCTCGACCGCACCCACCAACATCCTCTTATCAGTCGATACTGTGACCTAAAAAGCAGGCTCCCAGAGACAAAAGGGAATAAGCAGAAACTACCCAGCACTTGTCTGGGAAACTTTTTTTTTTTTTTTTAAGTTTAGGTTTTCCCAGAAGCAGACTCAGACAAGAATTTGAGCAGCTAGAATGTATTGGGGAGGTGCAAAAAGTATCAGTAGAGGCGTGGGGAAGTAAGACAGGAAAGGCGAGGCAGCCCAAACAGGGCATGTTATCAAGCACATGACCACTGGGGGCAACCCGAGCGGAATTTCAGGGGAGCTCTGGGAAATGAGGCGGAACATACACCTGGGTTTTCCTACTGCAGGAACAAGGTAGCTGGGTTATTTGCACCCCAACTCCCATTAATCCTGGCCTGAGGGCTGCTCCCAAGGAGTGTGAATTCCCCCTGAAGGCAGCAAAATGCCAACAGGCAACAAAATGCAGGTGCAGACCATTGGAAGTCAGGCTACTGTCCCCTGATGTGGTACATGGGGAGGGGGGAGCAGGGGGGATTTGCACAGGACACCACAGTGAGCACTGCACTCTGTGCTTCTGCTCCCCTCCCCAGCTATGGAGGAGAAACACCCCTAGGGGTCTGATTTCCCCCCTTTCTCCTCTGCGTGAAGGTTAGAGAAAGAGTCAGAAAGAGAATCACCAGTCAAAAGGGGGACTATATCAATCCAGAAACCATTCAAGCATCATTGTCCCTAACCTATTCGGGGCTGGCATATCTGCCAGTTGGCACAGATTCATTTCCTCACTCCATAAAGCAAGTGAGCAAAAGAGAAAACTAGCTCATAATAACCCTTCTACAAAGTCGAAGCATAATTTGACTTTGGAATTATAAAGAATCTCCTGGTTCTTTTCACCCAAAAATGCTAGCATAAAGTTGCTTTTAACACACCAGTCTACTAAAGCAGCGACGTGTACTTTTTCGAAGGCCACCGCCATAAGGAAACAGACTCTCTTTTGAAGTCCATCGTTTTGCAAACCGCTGTGGGGCCTAGGAGCTCTGCAAGGGTCTCTGAGGCAGGGAGGAAGTGGGGAGAAAAAGTCTGTCCCTGTCTTAGTTTGGGTCCCCCTCTATCCTGAAGCTGAGCCTGAGACAAGGATCCAAGTGCAAGTCTTGTATTTGGGAGGCAATCCCAGCAATCACCAGCAGGGGAGTGAGGAAGTGATAAAGAGAAGAGAAGGCAGCCAATACAGGCTGTTAATGCAGTTACCGCTGTGGGCACTGGAGGCTCGTGCCTCCTGGGGAACTCTGGGAGCCAGTCCAGATCACACACCCACCTGAGGAGTGAGGGACCTAGGGTAGAATTACCCCAGCTCCCCACACTCTTGGGTTGAGGCCGGCTGGTGGGGTGTGTTAATTTGCTAGTACTTCCAGTTTACGGGCTAGGTGGCAAAGGGACTTCAGCAGCCAGGGAAAGCCCTGGGGGGAGGGAGGGGGGAGAGCCTGTGCTGGCAGCTGGAACTGGGTGGAATGAACTGACCTTGTGAGGGAACATGAAGGAGGCAGCAATGGCCTGGGATCCAACCACCTACTCTTACTTCTCTGAGAAGAAAGCCTTACATCTTACCTGTTCTATGTATCTGGGTGTTACGCTGTAAGTGCAATAACAGAAATAAGCTAACACAAAAGAAGTTTTAAAACCTCGGGTCTGATCCAATGCGTGCATTTTACGAACAAGGACACAGAGGCCCAGGAAAGGGAGCGTGCAGATCCCTGATGCAGAGTGGGGACCAGACGGAGGTCTCCTGAGCCACAGACCAGGCCTCTCGCCACACTGCATTCATTTCAGCCAAAGCCCATTTTGCTGCTGTTTCATTTTTCCCAATTCCATTTCTTCACATTATCCTCGCTCTCCGCGAACACCCCTGTGACCTCGGCTTGACTGTTTCTCAGCAGCAGCCACTCTAAGATCTCTGCTAGTCATATAGAATGCCATTCCCTTTCCATCTTTATCCAGCTCCTTTGACAAAACCTTTTGTACATTTGCAAACAGTGACCAAAAGGAGGAGAACCGGAGGACTGATGTTGGCACAACCACTTTGGAATTAAATGTAAATACTCCGTCACTTGGGGAACATGCTGGGCTGATAAAACAGCTTCTGCAAATACAATATCAAGGGTCTGTTTCTAATACAGCTGCCTGTTGTCTTTCATGTTTGAAGATTATTCAAAAGCCTTGGGCTGCTTTATACACTAATATGTGGATGTCTTAATTTATAAAACCATACTGCGTTCTGTTAATCTCCGCATCCTGAGTACCTGGAACTCTTTCTAGCACATGATAAGTGCTCATAAATGTTTGCAAAATGAATGAAGAGTAAAAAAAATCATGGGCTCCAGACTCTATGCCTTATGCTCAAACTGAAATTGAAAGCCCAACTGCAGGAATTTTCATGTGTGCTCTGAATCACAGTGATATGCTACTAAACATTGATCATGGCTTCCTTGCCAGAGATTTTTCTTGAAGTACACTCACAAAAAATAATAAATAAGCCATTCAATTATTAAATAAATAGTCATTCAGTACCACCTCTACGTTGGGCACTGAAATAGAAGGATGAGAAATGAAGGGAAGGGGTAGGAAGATTCTTCCTTCTTGAATAGAGCAGCCCAGGCAGAATATTGATCAAGTAGACACACAAATTAAAGGTAAATTTGCAACAGTGATAAGTGACTAAGGTGGTTTTAAAAATAATGTCTGCAGGGTCCCCTGGATGGCTCATTTGGTTAAGCATCTGACTCTTGATTTTTGATCAGGTCATGATCTCAGTGTTGTGAGATCAAGCCCTGTGTTTGGCTCTACGCTGGGTGTGGAGCCTGCTTAAGATTTTTTCTCTCCCTCTTCCCCGGCCCCTCCCCAACCCTGCTAGTATATGCACACACACTCTCTCTCTTTCTCCATCACTTGCTCTGCGGGAAGCCAGCTGATGGAGGGAGTACCCATTTGGTGAGGTATTGAAGCCTTCCAAGCAGCCATGTGAGTGATCCTGGAAGTAGATTCTCCATCTCCATTCGAGCCTTCGGATGACTGTAGGCCTGGCCAACAACCCGACTATAAACTCAGGAGGCCCCTAAGCCCAAACCACCAGCTAAGCTACTCCCATGTGCCTGACTCATAGAAACTGTGAGATAAAAATGTTTACTGTTTTAAGCTGCTAAATTTGGAGTAATTTATTACATAGTAAAAGGTAACTAACATGAAAGACGTATAAGATGTACATAGTGTGAAGTAGAGGGTATCAATCTACCTGGGAAGTCAGGAAGAGCTTCTATTAAAAAGTGATTAAGTAATAGAGGAGCAAGAAGGCTTGGAAGAATAACCCAGGGTAAGGCAGGGACATGTGCAAAGACCCTGAGGTAGGAAAGGACATGTTGCAAGGGATGGAAGAGACCAGACTAACTAGAGCATGGAGATCAAATGGGAGAGTGATTTGTAATGAAACTGACATGGTGGAGGGACCCATCCATGGAGAGCCTTGAGATACTTGTCAAGGACTCTGGTCTTTACCAGGACAGCAGTGGGAAGCCTTTGAATGGTTTCAAACAGGGAGATGACTTGATCAGACTTGTGTTTCTTTCATGTCCTTTCAACTATTATTTCTTATCATGACATTCAGCTGACAACTTCCTCTCCCTGGAATGTTTTGATTTCCACATAGACTTTCTGCAAATAATGGAAATTATATAGGCTTAAAAAAACCTGCTCATAATTTTCAGTGCTAACTTCATGCTAACCCTCATCCTATCCCAGTGGGTGCTAGTCACTGGCAGTCAGCTTTGAGAGGGTGAGATAGAATCTGGGATACACAGGAAGTGGAGGGCCCCCCTCAAGGTCATTTCCAAAAATCATGTGCCATTGCTAGTGTTTAGGTGCACCAGTGCTTTTTTCAGCAAAAAGATCTAGGGTTTTTGTCATGTTTTCAAGGGGATCAGGGTTCCCTAGAAAAGAACCTGTATCAGGGATTTAGAATCAGGTGAATTACTGAGCAAGGGTTCTCAGGGGAAATTTCTAAGGAGAGGCAAGGGACAAGAACCCAGTAAGAATGTGACCTCATGTCATGAGGAGCCCTGGCCTGATCTACAGGGGGACTCTGGAGCACAGGCTGGACCACGAAGTTGTCCCCATCCTATAGCAAAGGGCAAGACTTTTAGAACCCCATATTAGTCATTGGCTGTAAGTTGCTCCCATCAATCAAGGACAATTGTCTGGTGAAGAGGTACAGTTTGCCAGATAAAATGAAATATTCTTCTTTGCTAAATATGGCAACCTTGAGCAGGGGGCAGCTGCGAGCTATTAGCAGCCAACATTCCCCACAGCTGGGAGATGGGTAAGTCAAGGGATCTTGGCAGGGTGCCCGAACAGTGTCTACCATAATCTGTGACCCTGAAGAGATTCAGAAGTCTCCATCCATAGGATGGCAGTGACTGGGTGGTCAGTAATGTCCTGGGAAGCCATGATAAATCCTCACACCTAGAAGCCAGGATGGGGCCCCCAGAAACCAGGACACAGCTGCCTCCTGCTGGGCTTGCACATCCAACTGACTCAACTTTCCCAAGGAATGCAACCCAAACCCAGAACTTCAACTTACCAGAGCTTGGGAAGGAGCCATGGGGCCAAAATCAACCAAAGCATCATTAACCCAAGTTGCACAGAACCCACCAGAGGGATCTCTAGAAGTTCAGATGATCAGGGCCCCCATGTTCCTGTAAGTGTGGGCTGGGATACACAGTCGTGGTTAAAAGCAAGGACTCTGGATCCAGACCATCCAGGGTCAAACCCCAGTCTCTTCACGTACCAACTGTGTGACTCTGGGAAAACTTCATGACCTCTCTGTGATCCAGTTTCTTCTTCAGTGAAACAGGGTGATAATAATAGTCCATATTTACAGGTCCATACCAGGATCCAATCAACTCAGTTCATTCATATAAAGTGCTTAAAACTGTGCCTGCCTCAGTGTAAGCATGATTATGATGACTATGTAGCTATCAAAAAGAGAAGGCAGAGACTTTTAAACTGAAGCTTTCCAAGTCCGCTTCTTCCTCAGATCCGAAAACATCCTTCACGTGCCACACATTCTATGTGTGCCATCATTTGGTTCGCTGCCCGATGCTTGGCCGTGAGCTTCCTGGGGCCAGATGTGTGTGGTTTTCATCTTGGTGCAGTGCTGTGGGTGCACTGTTGGGTCTGATAAATATTTGATCAGTGGATGCCTCCACTGCCAGAAATTCAACAAGAAGCCTGGCTGGCATTTGGGCTCTACCCAGACCTTTCCCCACGGCAGGTGGGACTGCATGCTCAAAGTCCTGACTATCACTCTCTGACCCTCAGCTTTCTAGACCACGCCCTGGGAACCGGGTCTAGAGAGAATCTCTGGCCACCATTTTTGGGTCCTCCCTCCATGCCACACACTGTACAGGACATTTCATAGGCACTTCCTCCTTTAATCACCTCAACAACTGCTATGATCTGAGTGTTTGCATCTCCCCAAAATTCACAGGCTGAAATGCTAACCTACCATGAGACAGGGTTAGGAGGTGGGGTCTTTGAGAGGTGCCAGGGCCGTGGGGGTGGAGCCTTCCTGAATGGGATCAGTGCCTTATAGAAGAGGCGCCACAGAGCTCCCTTGCCCGTCCCACCACGTGAGGACACGGCGAGAAGTAGGAAGTCTGCAACCAGAGGAGAGTCCTCACTGGAACCTGACTGTGCTGGCCCCATGCTGACCTTGGGTGTCCAGGCTCCAGAACAGTGAGAAATAAGTGTCTGTTGTTGATAAGTCATCCAGCCCGAACAAACTAAGACAAGAACCCTAAGCTCTCAATGACCCCCACCACACAGAGGAAGAAACTGCAGTTCGGCCACATAAGCAGCTGGAAGATTCTTAGTCCCAGTCCTGAGCCATATCCTTTCCAAGAGGAAAGACGCTTGCCAACACCAGCTGAGCTCCCTGAGATGTGATGGGACAGGGCCGAAGCTGAACTCGGAAAGGGGGTGATGCTCTCAGCCAGCCATCCTCTAATTCACAGCGAGAGCTTGTGCTCTCCAAAGCTGGGCCCAGACTGAGAGAGGGGGACAGGGCATCCCCTCGATGTCACAGGGATGCTGCCTGGGGTGGTAGTAGGAATAGTAACAGTCTAATAGTAAGTACTGCTTGCAGAGTACTTGCTCAGTGCCAGGCTTGGCATGAAGCTCATCTTGGCTGGGTTCGCCCAAAACAGGCCCCAAGTCAAGGATTTGGGTGCAGGTAGTTTATCTGGGAGGTGATCCCAGGAAGCACAGTGAGAGAATAAGGAAAGAGACAGGGAAGGGAGGAACGCCACTTGAACAGGCAGTAATAAGTATAGGTCACCTCTGAAGGCACCTGGGATTTGATCCGCACTGGGGACACTGGAGGGAACTCTATGTTACACACCTGAGAATGATTCCACTGTATAGTGAGGTCTATCCACCAACTCTATCCCTCGTTGGCTGAGAGTAACTCCAGAAACTTTAACTCCCCGACACTTCTAAATGCCCCGTGTTGGCGCTAACCCCCCTCGTGTAGCTAGAGAAGCCCCTGGGCAGAGAGAACGGCACATGCTTGAGGAAGGAGGCCAGGAGCACACTGGAACCATGCAGGAAACCTGCAGAGGACAAGAAGGTCAAGAGGATCGCAGAAGGGCCTCCGCCTATCTGCTGCAGCACCGTCCACAGATTGCCTCGCCAGCCCAGGAGCCAGGCACCCATTACTGTGCCCATTTCAGAGTTGAGACCCAACAAAATTAAAGATTTTACTCAAGGTCACAGAGCTTGATAGGCCGGGGCTGAATCCAGGTGATCAGTTCCAGAGACATGGTCTAAAGCATGATGCGACCCTGTCTCCTGGCCTGTGGACTCCTCAGCCAGTGCTCTTTTGACTCCACCTAGGAGGAAGTGGTCACCTCCGAATCCCTAGCCTTCCAGCCTCCTTTAGCTCCAAGTCCTGCATAGTTTTCTACCTACCACTCAGTCCACTAGCCTACAGTTTGGAGTGATGAAAGGGGCTGGGTTCTGGTCACCCTGGAGAGGAAAGAAAAGCAGAGTTGGGGAGTGACCTTTGTGCTAACCAATGCCAACCCCATGCTGCGTTGCAGAAGGCCTCTTGAGTTGTAAGGGGAGGAAAAGTCTCCTCCAGGTCACACGATGCCCTTGTGCATCATATTTCAGACAAAAGAATGGGGTTCCCCCAGCTGCTCTCCAGCAGGGATGCAGGAAATCTGTTCCCCAGAACAGCAGAGCCACCCTAAGTCCAACAATCTCCTAGGTATGCTCAACCATGCATTCTCCCAATGTGACCTTGCTTTGAAAAATGTCAGCCACAACATGTAGACAGTTTTTTTTTTTTTTACCTCTTCTCATATCTATAGCATCACAAGGCACTTTAGGAGGTAGGAAGGGAAGGGGTCATATCCACTCGCTGTGCCACCCAGATCAGGACTGGCAATTAACGGCAGACACACACAGCTAAGCATGGCAGGAGGAGTCCTAAGACCAGACTGGAATCTGTGTTTCTTCATCTGTTAGCAGAACCCACCCAAGCATACCCTTCACGTTTCGTAGAATCTTCAAGATGACCAGCAGAGTTAAGGTCCCTACCTCCAGAAACTCCCTCCTCGATTCTATCACATTTCCCTATTTCCTTCCCAGCACTCAACACAACTGTATATCCATCTATGTGGGCTGTCTATTGTCTGTTTCTTCTTCTAGAGAATGTAAGCTCCATGCACATCAGTCTTGTTAAGTCCCCCACCACCACCACCACCGCAGAGATGCAGCAGGACAGGAAGCTTGACAGATTCAAAGCATGAAAGGGACTCAAGCCACCTTTTCTGGAGCATCCACAGGGAAAACAGGAGAAGGAACGCAGCAGCTTCTAGAATCAGAGACTGACCCTTAGCTGACAGGCAGCAAGGAAACAGGGATCTAACTCCTACAGCTGCCAGCAACTGAATTTAGGGACAACCTGACTGAGCTGGGACTTAATCCTCAGAGCCCCCAGAAAGAACCAGAGTCCTACTAACATCTGGATTTTGGCCTTGTTACCCTCTAAACAGAGAACTCAGCTGAGCCATGCTGGACCTGACTTCTGACCCACAGGACTGGGAGATCATACCTATGTGTTCTTTTAAGCTGCTAAATTTGTTGCAATTTGTTCCAGCAGCTGTCAAAATTAATGAAGGCAGTGGTCATAAGCACCTGCATAATAAATGCTTGGATGGATGGATGAACATAAAGGAATACTCTTTTGAAGCTGAACTCAGAAGTTTTTTTATTTCTCACATTTTGCTTCTTGTATCAGTCAGTTTCTGCCACATAACAAATAACTACAAGTACAAGCAAACAGCAATAGGTATTTTTCTCTTGTTCACTCGTCTGCAGCATCGGATGGGGCCAGTTGATTTAGGCGGCATTCAGGCGGGCTCAGAGCCAAGCTTCAGCTAAGTCCCGATCCACTTTTTACATTTCCCGTCCTGCTTGGGCAAACAACTGCCCGCAGCACATTCTTTCCAGGTGAGAGGCAGGAGCACAAAAGGGCAAGATCACCTGGGTCAGCACACCTCAAGTCTCCACTGATACCACATCTCCTAACATCCCGTTGGCCAAAGCAAAGTGCACGGCCAAGCCCGAATCATCAGAGCCAAGAACCGTGTGCCTCCCGGGGAGGCACGTGGATGCAGGTATTTGTTGAACAGGGATCACACAGATCTCACTGTGGGTAGGCAGGGGGAAGGGCACAGAAGGGGTAATAGCAGTAGCTGTTCACATGTTTCTCTAGTAACATTTGTATAGCTATGGAAGCATTTGGAAGGCACAATTACAGCATGGAAAACAACAGTCTGAATGCCTTTTCCAGCCCTTATTAGCTCCACGACCTTGGTCAACTAGCTCCGTCTCCCTGAGCTTCTGTTTTCTCGTGCACAAAATGGAAATAATGATGAAACTTGCCTTTCAGGGCTGTTGTGGCGACAAGGAAATAAGAGAAGTCCTTGGCACATAGTCAGCCCTCAAAAACATCAGCCCTCTCAGAGTGCCTTCCCTAGGACACGCTTACCGCAGGAATGGGGACATACTAGACAGGTGTGCCCTAAGATGACGTTGGTGGTGACAAATCCACCCAGGCCATAACTGAGGGTGACCTGTGATGTGTGTGTGCATGTGTGTGTGTGTGTGTGTGTGTGTGTGAGAGAGAGAGAGAGAGAGAGAGAGAGACGTGCTGCACTCAAACTCATCCCCACCCCTGCCCCATAGGCTCTTAACAAGGATTAAAAGGGAGGCTGAAGTATCCAAAGAAACATGTTATAAGCCTTGATTATAAAGAAAAAGTGATTTTCTTAAAGTGGATCTTCCATCTACTGGAAAAAGCCAGGCCCCAAGGACGAGGGAGATAAGCAGTGCAGCAGAGAAGCTCCCAGAACCGTGCAAACTGAAGTCTTCAGCACAAAGCCTGCTCCTTCCCCCCGCAAGCCTAATTGACAGGCCCAAAAAAACCCGCCAGCAAAGTCCATCCATCGACTCACGCAGCACTCAGACCCAGCTCCAGCCACGGCAGCCCACAGCCCTTCCTTGGAAATGGACATAAATGGCGCCTTTTTGTTTAAGAGCACTTTCCATTATGGGCATAATACCCCCATTCTTTCCCTGGTTTGTACATAAACATCTCAAAATAGGATTATTTTTAAAAGGCCTTGGGACACAATTCTGTTTGAGAGAGCGGCGGACTCGGCTCATGCTGGGGCGGGCTGTGTTCCTGCTTGCTCATCTCCTTTCCAAGAGCACTCAGCAGTCATTCCAGGCAGAGAAGAGAACTTGCTCGCAAGTCCACCTGGCCTGGAAGCCCAGTGACTCAGGTTCAAAGTCATGTGCCATTTGAGGGGCATATGGCCAGTCATGTGATGCGTGACTGGGGCACCCATGGCCACTTTGCCTGGAATGATGACTCACTGGCAGGAAGCCCCACGTTTCCAAAGCCCTGGTCACTGACTTTAAGCTCATTTAATCCCCATATGCTGGAGCTGGTTGTTGGAGCTCTTCGGGGGGAAAAACCTAGTCCCTGAAGTATTAAATACCTTCACCGCCATTCCAGAACTGGTAAAGGGGATGTCTTCGAACACAGCACTCACTCTGCTGCTTCCCCCAGTGACCCTCACCCCAGTGGGAAGTGGTGTTTTCAGCACAAGACCCAGAATCAATCTTACCAGCCCAGAGCAGGACTTCAAGAGTTCCTTCCTCTTGCCCTCTCTCCGAGCCTCCTCCAACATCTGTGTGTGCTCTGGGTTTGCTAAGCCCCAGAAACAGACCTGAGTCAAGGGCTGGAGGGCAAGTAGTTCAGCTGGGGAAAGGAGAAAATACCAGTACAGAAGTAGGGAAGAGAAATCATGTATTAGTCATCTGTTTTGGTATGCCAAATTGCCCCCAAACTTAGCAGCTTAAAAATAATAAACACTTATTGTCTTACAGTTTCTGGGGATCAGAAATGCAGGCACGGTGTATTGGGTGCCTCTGGCTTGAGGTGTCTCATGAGGTTGCAAGCCAAGCTGTCCGCCAGGGCTGTGATCTCCTTGAAAGACTCAGCTGCGGAAGCATCTACTTCTGAGCTCCCCTGCACTGTTGCTGGCAGGGTTCAGTTCCTCCCTGGCTACTGGCCAGAGGCTTCCTTCAGTTCCTTGCCAGGAGGACCCCTCCACAGGGCAGCTCACGACGTGGCGGCTGGCTTCCCTCAGAGTGAGTGAGAAACCAAGAGAGGATATTCCCAAGCTGGAAACCAGTCTCCGTATAGCCTCATCTCAGAAGTGATGTCCCTCCCTTCTGCCATATGTAAGTTGAGTCCCACCTGAGAACGCCAGGAGGGGCTTACAGAAGACTGAGTGCCAGAAGCTGGAAAATAGCAGGAGCATCCCAGTCAGTGAGTAAGGTTCATTCTCCAGGGCTTTGTCCTACCTGGGAGCACAGAAGCCTCTCTGGCTTCAGAGGATGTGCTCAGGAGGAGATGCGGACACTGGAGGGTGAGGTCGGGGTACTCCTATCATTGTCCCCCCAGCTCCCTCCCACTGCAGGCACTGTGAATTGGCTGCATCTTTTTTTTTTTAAGATTTATTTTTTGGGCGCCTGGGCGGCTCAGTGGGTTAAAGCCTCTGCCTTCGGCGCAGGTCATGATCTCAGGGTCCTGGGATCGAGGCCCGCATTGGGCTCTCTGCTCAGCGGGGAGCCCGCTTCCTCCTCTCTCTCTGCCTACTTGTAATCTCTCTCTGTCAAATAAATAAATAAAATCTTTAAAAAAAAAGATTTATTTTTTATTTTATTTCAGAAAAAGAGAGAGAAAGAATGCAAGTGGGGAGGGGAGCAGAGGGAAAGGGACAAGCAGACTCTGCACTGAGCACAGAGCCCAACACAGGGCTTGATCTCATGACCCTGAGATCACGACCTGGGCCGAAATCAAGTAGGATACTTAAACAACTGTGCCCCCCAGGGACCCCCTGGCTGCATCTCTTAACTAAAGGCCACAGCTCCTGCCTGGCGGCCTTGCCCAGGGCGCTCCTCTCTCTAGGGATTTAAGCCTTGCTTTCCCTTTCGTGACAGACCACCAATAAAGGGCTTGTTATCAAATCACCTGCTGTATGGATTTAAGCTCCACTGAAAACCAGTATAGAACATGTTTCAGTCATCCCGTGTAAGGGGTGGAGGGTCTGGGGTATTTACCCATTACCATCATTTCCCAATTATCATTGGTCACTGATTCGGGGGGTGGGTTGTTAACCAAATGCAGCCTGAACCAGCCAAAATCACTCCTCCAAGTTCTAATAATCACTTCCTCCCCTTACTCCTTCAGGCCTGGGGTGAGAAGAGGTCCCCACAGTTGCTAGCTCGTGAGTGCTGTACTATCTCCTCCTGGTTTCCCTGAACCATGCCCTCCACCTTGTAAACCACAGCTTCTTTATTAAACTCTCCTTAGTTAAACACGTCCTATGGAAGACTGAGAAGAGGAGAACTCTGGAGACCGCGGACACATCTCCCAGACTCACTCTGTTCATAAAGCAGAGTCCCCAAAGATCTCATTTTTGCTATTCCTGCCATTTCCCTTCATTTCAGATCCTCCGAATTTTAAGATCTGGTTCTCTTGGCTCATCCCTCACATTCCCTTCACAATTACAAAGAGAGCGAGCTCATTTTTCACACTGTCTTCTCTATACTCCCCCAAATTCTGGATCTTGATGATCCCCTTTTTGTGTGGTTTAGCACTTCTTCATTTGTAATTTTTAGAAAAGCAGAATCACTATAATATCTTTATTACTTAAGGAAATGGCCAGGCCCCAATTCATCCTAACTTCTTATAGAATTAAGCTAAACATGCATTCATGTCTGAATGAACTATGCGAAAAACAAAGAAAAGTTAAGATATGGTCACCAGCTTGGGTCAAAGTTCAGAAGCCAAGTGGTCACTTAGCAACCAGTGCTCTGGGAAGGGAACCTGACAAAGCAAACAACTTTGATTTTTGGTGTCTCTTGAATTTCACTTAATTATCTACCAGTGCATGGAAACAGCCTCACAATCAAATAACTGTGGTCCCAAACAGAAGGGATATTAAAAATATTAAATAACAAATATGGTATGGGCAGGAGCAATCAGAACAGACCCCAGGAGGTTTGCTGTACCAGGGAAACCAGCTGAATATAAACCTTGGGTCTGGATCACGAGTGTCCGACAGTCCCCCAGAGCTCCCCACGAGCTCTCTTGCTGCAGGGCAATCTTCTCTTCTCCACAGGAAAGCAATCTGTTACTATCTTTGTGAAAGACTTCATGATCTATGGGGAATTGTTTTTCTACAACTGAGGAGTAGTCTCTTGTTTCCTTCTTAGTTATAAGTAAATTTAGGTTATTTAGCCCAACATGATTTACTCCGTGGATATACTGTCGCGGCGTAAGGTTAATAATTCATTAGCAAATCTGTCTGAAATCACTTCCTTGTATTTGCTCCAATTCTAATGTGATTGCAGGGCTCTCTGCTCCTTCCCCTCCCTCTCCCTTCTCCAGCCCATTGCCTCGCTTGGAAAATTTCTGTGTGAGTGAGGCTTTGGATCTCTAGGTCCAGGGCAAAGGGCATGGGCTGATTCCCAGGGGCTGGTCAGGGCTTAACAGAGCTAAAAATGATACCACATTTCCCAATCTCAATGCAGAGAGTAAAGTGATCTTTATTCTCACGATCTATTTTGAAAGGCCAGGTATAATTTATATTCGATTTCTAGGTGTTAGGTGGTATTCCAAATGCATTTCAAATCTTCGCTAATTGAATCTTCATAACACCCTCATAAGGTACCGTCTTGTAGATGGGGCACTGTGGCACAGACAACCTGAGTAACTGGCTCAGGGTCACACAGCTGGTAAGCAGAAGAGAGAATTTGAACCTAGTCTGATTCTTGAGCCTGTACTTTCTTAACCACTACATTATCCCATTAAATGTGATATTTTTATGATTCAGGTGATTGTGCATGGTCACTTACAAGTGAAGTCGTGTCTAATTTACAGATGCAGGAATATCAAGTGAACACCTACAATACACCAGCCTTTCTTCTGAGAGCTTCTACATGTCATATTACCTCTCATTAGCCTTAGGAGGAAGACCCTGTAATCTCTAGTTTATGCGTGATTTCACAGAGACTAAAAGCATAATACAGATCAAGAAACCCTAGTGCCATGACTGGCACATGGTAGTAACTTAACGAATATTAACCTAATTCATTAACTGATGTATAAACATAGATACGGAGTCACAGCTGGCTTACTGTAGAGTTTCTCTGCAGGACTCTCTGGCTTTCCCCTGAAAACTGACCAGGATGTCCCACAGTAGGATAATTAGAAAGGTACAGGCAACAATTTATTTTTTTATGAAAGTATTAACTACTTTATAAAACTATTAACACAAATATATTAAACTATAAATGTAAATATTAAAACAGTAGCATAGATATTAACTGACTTCTAACTATTGAGTATAAATGAAATACTCATTTTCTAACATGGCTTAATTTCCCTTATTTGGCTTTAAAGAGAACATGTAACTTTTTTTTAAATGTTTATTTACTTTAAGTAGTCTCTACACCCAGCATGGGGCTCCAGCTCACAACCCCAAGATCAAGAGTTGTAAGCTCCTCCAGGGCACCTGGGTGGCTCAGTCGGTTAAGCGGCTGCCTTTGGCTCAGGTGGTGAGCCCGGCATCCTGGGATCGAGCCCCGTGTGGGGTTCCTTGCTCACCCGGGAGCCTGCTTCTCCCTCTGGCTTGCCCCTCCCCCACTTGTGCTTGCTCTCTCCCTCACGCTCCCTGTCAAATAAATAAATATAATTTAAAAAAAAAAAGTTTCATGCTCCTCCAGCTGAGCCAGCCAGGTGCCCCATGAATATGTAACTTTCTGTCCTTATTTGTTGCTTAGTTTAATCCACATGGGATTTATTTTGGTATATAGTATGAATTACATTGCTATAAATATAAAACATATATATATATATATATATATAATAAAAATAGTCTCTCCAAATGGTTAACTAATTGTCTCACCATCATTGGCTAAATAATCCATCACCTTCCCTGCTTTGTTCTTAAACTATTTTTTTAAAGATTTATTTATTTATCTGATGGGGGAAGAGGGACAGAGGGAGAAAATCTTCAAGCAGATTTCCCACTGAGAGAGGAATCCAACACAGGGCTCAACTCTGGGGCTCAATGTGGGGCTAAATGTCACAACCCTGAGATCAAGACCTGAGCCAAAATCAAGAATCAGATGCTTAACAGACTGAGTCACCCAGGTGCCCCTAGAGTAAGCGATTTTTTAGCTATGAATTTGAAATAATTTTAAACTTTCACCCTGTACCTCTGGGGCAAATAATAATAAAAAAATTTTTTTTAATTTTAAACTTTCAGAAAATTTACAAAAATAGAATTGAGAATTACCATATACCCTTCACCGAGTTTTCCCTAATGTTAGGAATTTATGTAACCATAGTGTAATTATTGAAACTAAAAAATTAACATTCATACATTACTGTTAAATACTCTTTGAACCTTATTTGCTTTTCCCCAGTTTTCCCACAGCTAGGTTCTTCGGGAGTTTTTTGTCATTACTTTGACATTTTTGAAGGATACTGTCCAACTATTTTATGGAGCATCTCTTAGTTTGGGTTTGCTTGATATTTCCTCATGATTGGATTGAGGTTATGCATTGGGGGCACAGAAGTGATGTTGTGTGTCTCATGAGGTGCTACATGTTGACCTGTCTCATTACAGGTAGAATGTTTGATCACCCAGGTAAGCTGGTGCTGCCAGGTTTCTTCACTATAATGTTACTGCTTTTTCTATTAGTGATTGTTGAGCATTTTGTGGGGGAAATGCTCTGGGACCATGCAAATATCTTTTTCGCACCATGCTTTTGCTCACTAATTTCAGCATCGATCGATGTCACCTGCCTGCAGTAATTTTTCCTGCCATGTTTGCCTAGTGGCAATTTCCTACTTCCATCATTCTTTCTACACGTATTACTCGAAATTCCTCCACAAGGAAGAGCCGTCCCTTCTCCCCCAATAAGTACAATTATTTTTATTTGTATGGACTCATTAGTATTTATTCCATGGATTATAATCCAAATCTTGTAGTAAATTCTAATATACCATTTTTTTTCTTTCTGGAATTGCTATTTATTTCATTGATAGTTTGGTGTATTCCTGCTCCAGGAATATACTATCTTAATCATTCTAATTTTATAATATGTATTAGAATCTGGACACTGAATTGAAATATCCTTGTCATTTTTATTATTTTTCCAAAATGTCCTTGACTGTTTTCCCCTATTTATCTTTCCAGATGAGTTTTTACATAATTTTGTCAAGTTACACAATAAATTCCTAAGGGCACTGGGTTGAAATTGCATTAAATGTATTAATTGGGGGGAAATTATTTTCCTTACAATAGTAAGTCTTCCCACCCAAAAACATAATATGCCTCTCCATTTATATTTTTTTAAAGATCTTATTTATTTACTTGAGAGTGAGAGAGAGAGCATGCACACGTGCACAAGTAGGGGTGGAGGGGAAGAAGGAGAGGGAGAAGCAGGCTCCCCACTGAGGAGGAAGTGTGATGCGGGGCTCGATCCCAGGACCCGGGGATCATGAAGTGAAACAAAAGCAGAGGCTTAACCCACTGAACCACCCAGGCGTCCCACCTCTTTATTTATTTAAGTAGGCTTTCCTATGCACCTGTGATGTTCAGGCATTTATATCATGTAAATACTGTACCTTCTGGTTATGGAAATTCCTAGGGTTTGTTTTGTTTTTCCAAGATTTTTTTAATAAACAAATACCTTACTGAACTCTCTTATTGGTTCTAAATGTTTAGATTATGTATTCTTCAACAATTATTTACTCAGCATCCACCATGTGCCAGGCACTGTTGTAAAAAAGGAAAGCTGATTTAATTCTGTTCCTCACAGAGCTTAAATTCTAGAAGGTCAGGTAGATAAATAACAGAGAAAAAGAAAATGTTTACAAATAGTATTGTTATTTATAATGAGGCAGTGTTCAATATTTTTTGACAAACTAAAGCAGCATAAGGAAATATAAAATGAAAGGATGGGGGCATTATTTTACACATGGCAGTCTGGAAAACTGCTCTAAAGGAGTGGTGTTAGGGCACAGATCTGAATAAAATTGAAGAATGAGCCAAGAAACCATTTGGGTGAAGAGCATTCCAGATGGAGAAAATAGCTTGTGCAAAGGTCCCGTGGCAGGAATTAGCTTGGCACATTTGAAGCCTAGGAAGCCCTGGCCATGGGAACAGAGTGAGAGCGTACAGAGTGGGTGAGGTCAGAGAGGTGGGCAAAGGTCAAGTCCTGCCAGATCTTAAGGCTCTGGTAAGGAGTTATGTTGTATTCTAAGTGTAATGAGACACATGGAAGCAGAGATACTAATAAAGAGGCTGTGGAAGTCATCCCGGTAAGAGAAGAAGCTGGGACCAGAGCTTTAGCTGTGGAATGGTCAAAAGCCAGATTTCAGATACAACTGAAAGGCAGTGCAGGCAGGACTGCTAACAGATTGAATGGGGGGAGTGAGGAAAGCAAAGAGTAATGGAAATGTGCACCATATCCCACAGGTGGGCAGAAATTTCCCACATCGCACATTTATCCTCAAGTATCCAGACTCAGCCAACACTTCTATATAGTGAACGCATAAGGTTGTAGTTAATGTTCTTTGTTATGAAAAAAAAAAAAAGACAGGCTCTGTCTTTTGGATCCTGTCTTTGGCCATAAAATCAATCCACACACTCCCAGAGATGATCAATATAGCAACTGCATTATTTGTCAAATACACTGTAATGTAACAGAGAGAACACACACAGGTCTAGGAGCCACGGCTCTGGGCAAAGTCGAGCATCTCCCGCAACCTCCCTGAGCTGTTTCCTCAAGTAAAATGTAAGAATTCAATGGGATCCTCTTGGAGGTTTCTTCCAGTTCAGGCGTTCTAGACTCTCCATGAACTGCATTCACACAGGGAACCCGAGTCAAGGACGACAACTTAGAATGGACACATGGGAGAGAGCAGCCCGGTTCTTATGTTTGCTCTGGGACACCCTGGGATTCCCCAAAGCCCAGCTCTCCATGGCAGGAGCTTGGAATACAGAAGCCGCCTCCCTTTTCTAGTTAACTGAGAGTTAACAGGTACATACAGGTCCCCAATTCTCAACTGTATTATGCTTGTCAACCAACACTCTACTGAGCACATTATGTTTTATCGATGACTCAAGTACCCTTCAGGCTCCTTCCAGAGCCTGAAGGTCATGATTATAATCTCTAATTAGCTTTGTTCTGGAGCTGTGTGGGTGGGCTGGTTAACCAGAAGTTTCGGGTACATGAGTCCTGGATAAAGAATTGCGGCCTCGATGGATTAAGAACAGATTTTGTTCATTTACTGAAGTGCTTGTTAATTGTGAATAATTACTGGAGGGTGTAGTGTAGCCGTCACCTACACATATAAATAACCATTTGTACCACGACTCCAGGCTATTAATACACTGCCAGGGCCGTTCTGATATGATGCTGGGAGAAGCGTGGGGCACACATCCTCTTTGTGAATTTCTATTTGGCCTGATTTCAGAGGATGCCAGGAGGGGGAAAAAAAAAAAAAGACAAACTCCACTGGGCTCTAAGTTAACCTGAATTAGTCAAGGTTTGAGCAACTAACATCCATAATGAAAACCGCTTAAGGATAAGGTATTTTTGGAAGCCCCCCACCAAGGACTATAAACGAATTAAACTCTGTGATGCCTCAGATTCAAAGCAAAGCCCCCTGCTGTCTTCAAAGGCTTCTGCCTCACCAGCAAGGAGAAAGTGAGAGGGTGGTCCTTGTGTTTACTGACCGCCGTCCACCCTCCCATCTCCTTATCAAATGTTGGGTTCGGGGGTTTGGGGATGAGTGAACGGTACAGAGGAATAAGCAGAGATGGAGAGAGGGCAGCTCAGACTCAACTGTCTCAACAAGTGGCAGGTTCTACATGTTCCCTCCGAAAAGTAAAGTCATCCCAGTTTATCCCTTGGACCCCATCGCATCATCCCTGACCCTTGTGACCACTCTCAGCTTCCTGCCATCATCTTTGGGCTCTGCCTGGAACTCCCCATCTGTCCTATGAGCTTCCACAACCACACATGTTCTTGCTTAACTGAGTCATGTGTTAGTTTGAACTGTGCCTCCAAAAAAGACATGTTGAAGTATTAACCCCAGGTACCGGGGAATGTGACTTTATTTGGAAATAAGGTCTTTGCAGACATAATTAGTTAAGATTTGAGTTCCCATTGGAATAAGGGGGCCCTAAAGTCAATATGAATAGTGGCCTTATCAGAGAGAAGAAGACACACACACACACACACACGCTGGAAAAGGGCAAGTGACAACAGAGACAGAGACTGGAGGGATGGGTCTACAAGCCGAAGCATGCTGACAACCGCCAGAAGCCAGGAAAAGGCAAGGAAGGATCCTTCCCTAGAGCTTTCAGAGAGAACAGGCTCCTGCCAACACCTCGATTTCAGACTTCCGGCCTCCAAAGTCACGAGCAAATCAATTTCTGTGTGAAGCCACCCAGTTTGTGGTGATTTATACAGCAGCCCAGGAAACCAATACACTATGTGATACAGATGTGTTCAAACTTTGCCATTCAGTCCCCTTTTCCTCAAATTAAAATGTACAAGGAGCTCAATCATCTATTGGAAGAACTCTGATTAATGCGGTGGGGGGGGGTTAGCAGGAAATCAGGCCCCCTCCTCCTCTCCGCACCCCCCTAACCCCCAAGCTTGGCATGCCTGACATCCCCTCTGGCTCCATAAAGCACTGCCCCACTTGAAAAACTAGAAGGAAGAGCACAGCACAGGCCTCTCCCGGATCTGAAAGTCAGCTCTCCCCACTCCTAATGTGCAGCCTTAATCTCTGAGAGCCTCAGTTTCCTAATCAGCAAACCACCTACTCAATTTGATCACTGCCCAGCTGAAAGGAGACCTTGTTTCTGCAACACACCCAAGCTGGGCCTGTGGTAGGGGCTGAGTTGTGTGCCCCGCGCACACGCACACACACACACACACACACACACACACACACACACACACACACACACACACACACACACACACACACACACACGCAATTCCTATGTTGACGTCCTGAGCCCCAGGACCTCAGAATGTGACTCTATTTGGAGGTAAGGTCTTTAAAGGGGTAATTAAGTTAAAATAAGGTCACCAGGGTGGACTCTCACCCAGAACAAATGGTCTATCTCTAAGAAGACGTTAGGACACAACGCACACGGGCTTGTGAAGACATGGGGAGAACACAGCCGTCTGCAGGCTGAAAGGAGAGGCCTCAGGGGAACCCGCCCTGCCCACGCCTAGAGCTCAGTCTCCAGCACGGTGAGAAAAGCAGTTCCTGTTGTCTAAGCCCCCACAGTCTGTGGCATTTTGTTATGTCAGCCCAAGTGAACTAATACAGCCTGGCACGCAGAGGGCATGTTAATTTCTTCTCCATTCCGCCGTGCCAGACTCACTGCCAAGTGCGTTACATCTATCACATTTGATTCATTCTAGACGGGCCTTCTTTTCCCATCCTGATGTCTCTGAAAGGGCGCTGTGTCTGGCAGCCTCCGGCAGCCAGGCCGGGAAGGCACTGTGACACCACCCAGGGCAGGTGAGCGGCCCCCAATCCGCCAGGGGCTTAACTAGAACAAAAGGCGGGAGAAGGAGGAATTTGCTTTCTGCTTGGGCCAAGACGTCCCTCTTCTCCTGCCCTTAGACATGGGTGCTCCTGGTTCCCCAGCCTTTAGACATAGAGTGGGACTTAGATCTTGGCCCTCCAAGTTTCGCCTTGGGAACTGAATTCCTGCTTCTCCAGCTTACAAATGACAAATCTTGGGACTTCTCTGCCTCCACAACCACGCAAGCCAATTCCTATAATAAATCTATCTATTTAGACAGAAAGAGATATCCTATTTGTTTTGTTTCTCTGGAGGACCATGATGAATACACATCCATTTGAGGAACGAGTGAGTCCTAGCTCTTGTCTGCAAACCCTCCCTTAACACCTCCTGGTAAATTCTAAAAGTCCTAGCATCAAAATTTGCAGAATGGGCAGCTTGGGGGAAAAAAAAAATCCTGGGGGCAGAGTTGAAAGCACTCTTCCAAGAATCACAGCATCATGAACCCTCTTGGGTAGCACAGAGGACAAAATTATATGGAAAAATACAGACATCAAAGACTGAGTCAAAAAGTGATTCAGAGAAATTGAACTTTGAAGGTGGAAAGTTTTAGGGACAGCTTCACCCATTTAATTTGCTTATATTTTCCTTTTAATGTATATAAATATGTGACATATAATGAAATCTATGTCTATATGAGTTTAAATGAGATCTTCCAATATTAAAACAAAAATTCTAATGGAATGAGGTTAGTTGGCAGTATTTTTTCTTTCTTCATAATGCACAAAATAAAAGTGCAACTTGCAGTTAATATTCAGTGACTTTGCTTTGATGGAATATGGTTTTTATTTTAATTGCCAGGAGAATCTCAGGCAGTAGATATGATTATCCCCATTTTAGAGATGAGAAATGAGCTGAGAGGCTGGAGTTGCCCAGAGGCAGCTAGAGGCTAATTGCCACTCGCCACATCAGGTCAGGCTTGCAACCCAGCCTTGGACCTCCAGACCCTTCGCACTGGCTATGGGTTCCCTCTCAGGCTCATCTCCGCGGCCGCCACCTAAACCTGAATTCCAATCCTGAATCCAGCCTCAGGCAGGATGTTACTGCCAGGTAGTTAAATTAGTTGGTTTTTCATGCATATATAATGAATTCTCAGCAATAAATAAGCCTTTATGGGTGGCAGATTTATCCATTTCTCTGGTGCAGAAGTAAAACCTGCCTGGTATGTATTTCTAACAGGTGCTGCCCCACACACCTGCATAGGTAAATCACAGCGGCATGAGACGGCAGGCCAGGAAGACCCCCAGAAATCCGCGTTCTGAGACTCACAATACTCACAGCCTCTCTAGAAGCCTGCAGGACACGTGGGCAGAATCTACACAGAGCACTGGGGTGCGGACAGTTTACTGGACGCAGGGCGGCTATTGTGTGGTCATAAAGATGGTGTTTTAGAGGATCAGTGTCGTCTGCAGGACACCAGGCATGGAGTGTCTAAATAAACATGGAGTGTGCAGCTGGGAGAGGGAGGTGGGAGAGAGAGAAGCCATTCCCAGGCTGGCTCGCAAAGCAGGCATCCACAGAGCCCTCTGGAAGGAAGCAAAAATCTTGGAGACAAATGCTTTGCAGCAGAATCTCAGGGAGGGCTTGTGGAAACACAGACTGTGTGCAGGACTCCACCCCCAGAGAGTCTGACTCAGGAGGTCTGGGCTGGGCCTGAGATTCTGTATTTGTCCCAGGCCATGCTGCAACTGCTAGTCCGAGGATCATACTTAGAGGATCGGCATCTAGATTCTATTTGGAGCAAAGACACAAATGTGTCACTTATTACTCAGGGTCCTGAAGTGCTCAGTAGCCCTCCCAGGAGGTGAAAGGCACAGTATGTCCAGAGAGCTAGCCTCAGGTAGCCTGGAAGTTAAGAGTGGGGACTCTGGAGTCTAGCTGCCTGGATAACTCTAGGAAAGCGCCTTAACCTCTCAGGCCTCAGCTTCCTCATCTGCCAAATGGGGGTACAAACAGTACCCACAGGTAAGATTGTTAGGGTGGTTGAGTTGTTATAGGCAGAGTTCTCTCTGCTCAGTAATTGTGAAACTGAGTGATGGGTTGATGAGGGTTTATAGTGCTATGATTTTCATGGGCATTTCTTTTTTCATGTTCTGTATAAATTTTCTACAATGAGTAGTTTTTAAAAAGGCTATGATGATACTCATACCCAATTCGGGGAATACTCAAGTCTATTCTCTGCATCCCCACCTTGCCCCCCCCCCACCGAAAGAAGCATGGTAACAGAATCTCTAGAAACAAATGTTATGAGACGTGGAACTGAACCAACGTAACAGACCTGCTGAAGTAACTGTTTTTCTTGCCTTGCATTTTATTTGCTTCAAAAAATGAAGCTTAGTAGAGGCGGGAGACGTTTGCAAATGGACAAGACCTCTTGCTGCCTCTCCGTGCTTTTTTCATGATCTCTTGATCTGCGACTCTCCCCCTTCCTTCCCTCTCTCCCTTTCCCCCTCCCCCGTCCTGCCCCTTTCTCCCTCCCACCTGCCCTGCCCCATCTCTCCTCCTCTCCCCATCTCCCTCACATCTGCAGCACATGTGTATCTGTGTGCCTACAGACGGAAAGCAGCAGCATTTTCAAAACAGCCATTTCAGTTTTTGCTTCTGATGTTAGCACATTACTCCCGACGTTCGCACATACAATTATTTCTGCGATTAGTCCTGTGGAGGAGAGGAAGCACCCAGATTTGGATCAAACACACCTGGGTTTCCATCCTGGCTCAGCCTCTCACCAGCGGTGTGGCCCTAGGTAAATAACCTCCTAGAGCCCCCAGTCTGCTGATCTGAAAAATGCAGATGACCTGTCTGGGCCCCTGAAACCAGGGCCTGATGCAAGCACACAGGTACAAGGGTTCACTGGAGAGGCAATCCTGGGGAGCAGGGCAGCAAGACATGGAGGAGGGGAGGCCAGTAAAGGGCATGTTTCCAGGTCGGTGCTGGAGGCCGGAGGGCTCAGGTTTGTGAGAGACTCTAGGAAAGATACAGGATGCCTCCCAGAACTGTCCATAGGAAGAACATCAGGCATTCATCCACCAGCTTCCCATCCCCACTAGCTGAGTCCCCCACATTCAGGACCGCACCTGTATGTGGACTGAGGAATTGTATGGCTGAAGCAGGAGAGGGGCAAGAAGAGCAGGGGGCACAGGGCTGGGGGTCTGTCGGTGTGCATGGGAATGTCCACCCCTGGGGCTGAAATCCAAGGGAAGCCAAGGGGATGGGACACAGGGCCCCAAAGTGACTGCTGCAGCCTTTAACAACTGCAGAACGAGTAAGAAGGATGTAAGCTAAGGCCTGTGATCCAGCTAAGGCCTGTGGCCCACGACAGACTCCTTTCCTTTTCCCGGTCACCTTGCTAGTCTGGGAACCAGGACCTGGCCTCGGTCCTCACTCCCAACCTCTCCTGACTCTGAGCTCATAGCAGTCGCTCAGTAAATCTCTTTCCCACGGGTGTTATAAGGTTCCAAAATGGTCTTCTCTCCTAAGGACTCCTTTGGCCATCCATTTGTCCATTCTTTTCATTCCTTCAAAACATCTTGCGGCACTCTATCAAATGCCCTGTGCTTGTCTGGGATAATAAACTTGTGATGTGTTAAAGTGCTACAATATTGGGACTGATCTGTTACAGCAGCAAGCATCATTCAGACTAACCCACCGGGCCCATGACGAGCTCCCTGTCTAGTAAGAGAGAGGAGACATGTCCCCAAGCCTCCTAGCAGATACGTGAGGGACAGGAGTTTCAGACACTGCAGGACAGCTTCTCATGCTGGCAGCTGGCTGTTCCACCATGTTACAGAACTGCCGGAAGCACCAGCCCTCACTGGATTGGCGCCATCTGTCACTCTGGGATCAGGGCAGGATTTCCAGAGGAGTAGGCATTGCTGCTGAGTCTCAGTAGGGTGCGTAGGAACCACACCCGCAGAGAAGGGAAAAGACATTGCAGCCAGATGAAACAAAGAGCAAAGATCCGGTGGGTGGAAAATCAGAGCTGTGTGCAGAGCCAGAAGAGCCACCAGCGTTTACCGAGCAGGAGCTAGAGGCCAGACATTGGGCTGAGAGCTTTACACCCCTTAGCTCACTTGACCCCACAACACCCTCATGAGGCAGAACCTATTATCTCATTTTATAAAGGAGAAACTACGTTCCAGAGATGTGCAGTCACTTACCCAAGTCACAGGAAGTGGCAGAGTCCCGACATGAACTCAGACAGCCTGGCTCCAGAGCCTGGGCTTTACACTGCCCAGGGACCCTGGCCGTAAACACTACAGTTATCACAGCACTTAATAGTTTGCAAAACTCCTCTGGACTTCTTATCTGGTTTTGCCATGACAACAGCAGCTGTTCCCATTTTACAGATGAAGGAACAGCACTAAAGGTCCTATGATTGAGCAGGGTCACACAGACTAAAGCACAGAGGCCAGGACTCAAATCCTGTCCTCCACCCCAACCAAGGATACGGCAGCAAGGAGTCTGCAAAGCTGTCTCTCTCCTCCTTGCTCTGCACCGGAGGTGAAATGTCTATATTTAGATCATTACAAGGAGCTGCTGAGAGATTGTCCTCAGGCTATGAATTCGGCCTTACACACACCTTCACTGCAGATTCAGGAGGAGGCCAGGGATAAATGGGAGGGAGAAGGTCCTTGATTCCAAACAGAAATCAAGATGATCAAACACAGCCCAAGCAGAAACGGAGGCTACAGGAGAGAAAGCAGCTTTATCTCCAACCCTGTGTACTCAGAAGCTTTTCCCGGAACCCAGGTCCCACTCAGGAAATTGCCATTTCACGAATTAGTTTATTTTTCCTGTGTACTTTGCAAGGCTCCATGTTTCACTGAGTCCTCATCTCCTTGGTCCAATCTCACAGACTGTTGGGCTGGCAAAAGTTCAAATCCATTCAGACCATTTTAGGGGCTGACTTGCAACAGGGACAAATGCTTGTGGGCAGAGCAAAGCCACGATCTCACTGCCAGCCGCACTCAGGGAGGCCTCTCGAGGATGGAGTGTCTAGTGAGTCTGTATGGCAGGGACCACCTGCTGTTCATCAAAATGCACCCTCCTTCTGTGTGTTCCAACCAGGGACTACATTTCCCAGTTACCCTTGCAGCTAAGCAATTCCTGTGACCAGTTCTCACCAATGGAGGATGAGCAAAAGTGACTGGCATCTCTCACTGGGCCAGGCAATTAAGAAACAGATGGAGGGGCGCCTGGGTGGCTCAGTGGGTTAAAGCCTCTGCTTTCAGCTCAGGTCATGATCTCAGGGTCCTGGGATCGAGGCCTGCATCGGGCTCCCTGCTCAGCGGGGAGCCTGTTTCCCCCCCTCTCTCTGCCTGCCTCTCTGCCTCCTTGTGATCTCTCTCCCTCTGTGAAATAAATAAATAAAATCTTTAAAAAAGAAAGAAAGAAAGAAAGAAAGAAAGAAAGAGATGGGCCTTTTCCCCTGGATGCAGACCCTGGGGAATGGTAGAGCCACAAGGTGGAAGGATCCAGAGTATACCTAAGGAGAAAACACGTGTATTAGGTTACTAAAATGATTAGAGTTATTTGTTATAGCAGCAAACATAAGCTGAACAAATGTATCTCCCTTCCTGACACCTGGCAACTTCGGCTCCCCATGGAAGAAGGGTTGGAATCCTTGCTCCCTGAGGACATCTGTAATCTTCAACTGCTCCCTGTTGTATGCTGGCCTGACATCACAACTGAGCTCCTGCCTCAGTTTCCCTGAAGAGAACAACAGAATCCCCTTAAGACCAAGCTTTGATCCCAGTCCATTTGGGACCAGCTCCTCAGACTTGGTCAACATTCTCTCACCCCATCTCTGGACTGAGACATGTTCCAAATGGACTATGGCCTCACATCATAGTGATGCCCACCTACCTCCCAATTCATGGGACCATGCCCAGCAGCCCTGCTACTGAATTTTGCTCCTGCAATGAACCCCTGATACTGGTACTGGCTGGGTTTGAGGCTACAGTCTTAAACCTTACTGGCTTACTGGCTTGATACCAGACCTGGGGGCGAAGAATAGCATAGGAAGAGTCCAGTATAGACTCTGAAAAGCCTGAAACCAAACCCGTAATTTTCAGGATAAAGTTTGTATTCCTCTTAGTCCATGCAGCCCACCTACTCATCTCCGTCCTCCCCATCTGCTCGCTCCCAACCTGCCTCCTCCCATCAAGCTAGCCCACCTCTGCTCCTCCCAATGTGTGGCACTACATAGCACCCTTCAGCTGTGCAATGCTGTCCTCTCCATCTCAGGTACCCTTCTGACTTCAAATGGGATTTCAGAGCCTGGCTGGGGATCACTGCTGGTTTTTTGCCTACTCAGAATCCCTTTCTCTTCTAGAAATATACACCGATGGTCGGGAGCCTTACAGCCAACCCCCCCCCTTCCCCCCCCCCACCCCGCCCCAGAGGGGCAAACAAGAAATTATGCAGGGCTAATCCAGGAAACTTAATGTTTAATGCCCACAGAGATCAGATCTCTTTTCCGGCAGAAGCTTCCTGGAAGACAGAGCTTAGGGCCTTCTGTGATCATCTTGTCCCCACCCTATTCGAGAATGGAGCCAAGAAGCAGACCTCAGAAATGGGGTGAGAGATAAGACCCTGTGCCATTGTCTGCTGGTCAGAGTCCCTCTGCCAGACCAGTGTATCCATCATAGGTATTGACTAAAATTGTTTACAGCTCACACTTGAACCTTTCTTTTATAGCCCTGCCCTTAGTCAAAGGCACTCACTTTGCCAAGAAATTCTGAGGAGGTTGTGCTTCCCATTCCAGAAGGAGGCCCAGAGCCGATGCCTTCCTAATAGGGGAGTATAAAAGGCCAAGCATCTTGCCTAAGAATGGGACCATCCTGTGATGGTATTCATACCCCAGAACTCTTCATGCGATCAGGCTGCAGCTAGACTCCAGCTGAAACCACATTCTTCATTGGCTCATGTCTTGCTTACAAATTCACTCCCTTGCCATTCTTCCTGAGAGTACTCCCTCAATAAATGACATGTACAAGAATCCCCATTGCAAGCTCTGCTTCCAGGGTATCCAACCTGAGACTCCTCCAGATCAAGCTGTCCCTGAAGCCAGACCATGGACTTCTAGCTCCAAGAGCCCACAAATTCACTTTAAAACAAACAAACAAAAAGCTGTCTGGAATTGAGTTTCTGACAGTTATATTTGACCTTGGAGACCTTTTCATTTAGTGAAAAAGAAACATTCATGTAGCAATCCTTATTCTCAATCTCACCTTCATCATCAACCCAGAGTGAGGATAATTGCAGCCTGCTGGCTCCCTGGAGACCCATGTGCCTAGCCCAGGCAGGCAGACACCCCCACACCCCACAAACCCGTGCTACAAACAGAAACTGTCACACTTCCCCACACATCTTGGGAACTTTATTCAGTGTGTGATTCTAAAAAGGGTTGCCAGATCAGGCCAGATTTCAACTGCAATAAAAAGGACCAACTGCTTAGTCTCTCTTCGGTCTGTGCTGAATACAAATAATGCTCGTATTTGTAATAAATGTTTAGAGAAAAACCGCTTCAGTTCTCAGCTTTAGAAAGTTGCATGCCTTTCAAGGATTCTTGCATCTACTGTTACAATGCAGAGATTGCTGGCTATTAGGATCTGTCCTGAAATCCTCCAAGATGTTGGCACTGTAGAGTATTAGAAAATTATGGAGTTTTGCTGTGTCGCCACAAAAAGAAAGATTAAACACAAAGCCCGGCTTAATAAATAAAGTTGAAGGTTGCTGAGCAGAACGAGGGAGCCCACTCTTCATTCCTATGGCCAATGCCTTGAAAAGTCTGGAATGAATTACACACACCCCAAACTCCACACCTCTCCATCCCTAGCACTTCCAGTTCTGGTGTCTTCAAAATGGGCTGTTACAAGTACGACAAGGTTTTAATGTGTGTTGTGGATTTCATTTGGGGTCAGGTATAAACATCAGACTTCCCATTCCGCATTATGTGCAATAAAGAGACCGTTTACTGACACTGTCCCGCCAAATTCCTATGAAGTGGTGAAATCATTATTACCATCTCCATTTCACAGAGGAGAACCCTCAAGCACAGAGAGGTTGAGCAATGTGCTCAAGGCCACACTGCCAGTAAGCGGCAGAGCTGAGATTTTGAAAGAGGCCTCTCTGGGCGCCTGGGTGGCTCAGTGGGTTAAAACCTCTGCCTTCAGCTCAGGTCATGACCTCAGGGTCCTGGGATCAAGGCCCACATCTGGCTCCCTGCTTGGCAAGGAGCCTGCTTCCTCCTCTCTCTCTGCCTGCCTCTCAGCCTACTTGTGATCTCTCTCTCTGTCAAAGAAATAAATAAAATCTTTTAAAAAAAAAAAGAGGCCTCTCTGAATCCAAAAGCCTATGTTCATGAAGCTCTACTGCCTCATGCGTCCAAGAATATCATGTGGATTTATTCTTCCTTTTCCTGAGAAGTTTGGTAACTTTGTACCAGGCACAGTGAATAAAGGAGACTCGTAGTAAAGATTTCCTTCTGAGATGACCCTTTGGAAGTCACAGTGCCCAGAGTCTCCATGGCCCAAATCGGCTTCATTCTACGGTCACCAGGCAGGATACATACTTAGGGGGCCCCTACAGGGTGTCTGCTTGGAGACCTGGGGGTCAGAGCCGAGCTGCCTCAGGACCGTGGATGGGCATGTGAGGCCCACAGTTCCTGCCACCCCCGTGACATCCCGCTCTAAACCGTCACTCCCTCATTTGTAAAATGGGGACCATAATGTCTCGCTGGGGGGGGGTGTCTGTTTTAAAAGTTAAAAAACATCGTAAAAGCGTGAGAACTTAGCATCAGGTCTGGTATATAAAAGCTGCTCAGTCATGTTTGTCTCTGAATCTGAATGGGTCCAACAAACTCATTTTACAGATGAGAACACTGAGGCCAGGGAAGGGCAGGGACTTGCCAAGGTCCCACAGTGAGTCTGGCGAGAAGCTCTGCTATCTCTAAGCCCAAGGCTTCTTCCCCTTCACCCTGTGCCCTCCATCCTGAATCACGGGCTGAGTGGCCCTGTCTCGAGACCCTGGGGTGTGTCCATACCTCCCTGGGAAGGTGCTGTGCACACAGACCTTCTGTAGCTGAGGAGGTTGAGCCAGGACAGTGGGGCAGGGGGCCTCCATTAGCAAGCATCTCCCCGACTTCCTTCTTCTAGGGTAGAGGCTACAACTGCCTCCTGCCATGTGACCAACCTTACCTGCCCCCTTCAACCTGAGCTGAAGGCAGGCGCCCGGGCGGGGCACGGGAGACCCGAACAGGGTATCCCGCATCGGGTAGCAGCCGGAGAAGGTGGCAGGCTGGCTTCTCCTATAGCAGGGCCCAGTCAACAGAAACAAAACAGGCCACTTCACCTTGAAACCCCGGATGTCCCAGGAGACACACAACCCCAGGCTCCTCTTCCACATCCTTTCTTCAAACTAGCCTGTCCCTGGATCTGAGTCCCAGGGGAGCCCGACCCTCAACCCTGGCCACCCAAGGGATGTTCACTACACATGCGCCTTCCTGCTTTAGCTAAGCTCGCCACTCTCTCCGCCACCCTCCCTACTCAGACCTAATCTTATTCCTGATTAAACTTTCTCTCCCTTCCATTTGTAAGGGTGTGCAGGGATGTGAATTTTGAAGCCCCGTATAAATATGTGCTTTAGAATTAAACTGGTTCAGCAACTCTTCACAATGATTTCTCGGAAATTAAGCCCAGACAATTTGTTTGGCTGGAGCAGAACATCTGAAACAGGCATGATGGAAATGTGGTGAGTGTGCTGGGAGCCAGGCGGCCTCGGAACAGCAGCTCCTCGGACACATGCTGCCCCCTGGCAGCGCTGGCGGCTAGTGCCAGCCCAGGGACCCGAATTCCACACGCCCTCTGCCTGCAACGCCACCACACAACTCCTGGGCACCCGTCAGGCGCCAGCCCTGGCCCAGGGGTGCTTCCCTTCACTCTGAGAGGGGCCTGGAGCTCCAACAGGGGGACCAAGTTTGGGAAAGGAGGAAGGGAGTGGGACTGATTTCTATCTGTCTGGTGTAGGGGGCTCTGTGCTGCAGGAGATGAAAGAGGAATGAAGCCCTGATTCATGCTAGCCTCGAAAACACGACGCTACATGGAAGAAGCCGGACATGAAGTCTGTATATGTATGACTGCACTGATACAAAATCTCCAGAAGAGGCAAAGCCCCGGAGACGGAAAGCAGATCAGTGGTTGCCAGAAGCTGGGGATGGGAGGGGGATGTGACTGCTAACGGTGTTTCCATTCGGACAGTGGTATAAGTGTACGACATTGTGTATTTACTTAATGCCACCAATCCGTACACTTTAAAGAGACCAATTTTAGATGTATTTTACTATGATTAAAAAAAAACAGATCACAAAAGGAACATCAAGTCTCCCATCTTGCCCTGACTCCCTGGCCAGCCCCTGCAGAGCCCTGCACACCTCAACTTTCTCCAGAACCTTTCTGAGCATCCCTGGACGGTGTTCTTGGCTGTCTTGCCATTTCTGCCAATCCCCTCTTCTGGTAGCAGGCTGGCTGCAGTCATGCCTTCTGCACCTGCCAAGAGCTTCTGCAGCCCCACCTGGCTCTGGGGGGCATCTGACATGGATGGGGGCTGGTATCTGTGGAGAGGATCATCTCCTTTCCTTGGAGGAGCTGTGGGCATCAAAGTTACAGATTCATAGGATTTCCTAGTGGTCTTGCTATAGCGACCCTTCCAGAAAGCTTTGGAATGGTCCATGAGTGGGACCAGGGACCTGCTTAGTGATAGACACTGCGTTGGGCTCAGGAGCTCCCCTCTGGTTTGGTCCATCACCTCCAAGCCAGAACTATGGATCTGGAACACATCTCCCCAGGGGCTCCTAGAACCCTTGTGTTGCTATGATAGACCTCTCTGGCCACTGTCCCCCACCCCATCCTCTGGACACATACATCTGGGTGCTTGCTTGCTTATCTCCAGTATATGGTTTAAACCTCATGCATACATGAAGCACAGCTTATGTCCATTTCATTGCTAGTGAAACTGAGGGTCAAAGAACAAGAGGTCCACAGGAAGTCAGTGCCTGGCCCAGCTTATCCCTGGACCCTGCTGTCACTAGGGTCTGGGCTCCCATCACACAGCAGGGGCGGCTGAGTCAGAGCTCTGCGTCCGCAGGGCCTCCCCCACCTGCCCGGGAGCTCTGAGAGGGCAGGCGGTGGCTGGGTTCACCTGGGAGCCCAAGGTCCAGCACAGGGAGCCTTTAAGGTGGAAACAGTAGTGAGGGTTGGCTCAGATGAAGGGGGAGCAGGCCCCACGGAGGCCGAGGCAACAAGAACCGGTCTGGAAAATGACCACTGACCTGAATCTTTGCTCAGAACTTGAAATAAATGACGTGTGAACACTGACTGGAGGCTGGGCATCTTACCTGACCTGCTCCATCTTTCTTCCTCTCTTTCTTTCTCTCTCTCTCTCTTTCTTCCCCCCTTCTCCCTCTCTCTCTTCCTCTCTCTCTTTTCTTCCTCTCTCTCTCTTCCTCTCTTCCCCTCCCTCTTCCTCTCTCCTCCTCTCTCTCTTCTCTCTCTTCCTCTCTCTCTCTCTCTCTCTCTCTCTCTCTGTCTTGTTAGGCTTTGGTTCCATATCACACACACATAAAAATCCAACTTTTCAGAGAATTGTTACAGAACAAGACATTTACCTCAGTGGTCCCCTGTGTGCTCCCCACCCACCCCAACCTTGAGCAGTCAAACTGTTCTAAAAGGGGATGAAGAGTTGCTCAAGATCCTAGGATTCAGCCTCGAACTGCTAGGATTAATTTTCTCCCACACTCGTTGAATGACAGAATCAGGCTTTAGGAAGATCTTGCCAGGTTGGGGTGGTGGGCCAAATCTAACAATGGAATTCACAAAGGAAAAGTACGAATCCCACACTGGGTTCAAACAAGCTGCGACATTAAAATGGATCCACAGCATGCCCGGAACATCCAAAGTGCCTAATTTTATGCCAAGCCACATAAACACAAACACAGTGATAAGACAAAACAGGTGAGAGGGCCCATCTCCCACAAGTGTTCAAAGCACGCTGAGTCCATTCCACGCTCCCCTCCAAGAGGAGCAAACCAGAGTCTTTCCAGAGGGGTCAGCCCCTCACTCTCTCCTGCCAATGTACCTGTGTCTCCTTTGATCACCTCTCTGCTTCTCGTGTCATCATGTCCTCAGACTCCCAAGAAAGAAACAACAAAAGGACCCTAGCCTTGACCCTCTTCCTCATCCGCCACGTGTGGCATGACCAAGCTCTCTGTCAGTTCTGCCTCCTGAACACATACGTTGTCTTACCTCTCTTTCCTGCCCATCTTTCCCTTATCTCACCAGCCCCAGGAGCCTCCTACCTGGTCCTCAACTTCTCATTGTCCAGTCTTTATATTGTGTTGAACTCCCTTGTCCCATCCCCAAAAGGTCACCTTGGCCCCGCTGTCATAGGATAAAATCCTAACAGCCCAGCCTGACACTCTCCTGCCCACCCTCCCAGACACCTGTCTGCCTCCCCATGTCCTAATCTCATGCCAGGCAATCCGTCTTTCTTCTTTAGCTTTTGAAGGTGTCATCTCCTCTAACCTTGCATTTCCCAACCTATAAAACTCCTATTCACCCTTCAAAGACAGGCTTAGCCATCCCTTCCTCTGGGAAGACACAGGCAGTGTGGTCCCTCTGTCTTCCAGGCTCCATTATCCTTATCACGCCACCCTGGCCCTGTGACTCTGCCTGTCTCCTCTCCTGACAGTGAGATCTCTGGGGACAGGCTCTCAGTCCCAGTCATCTCCTGACCCCCAGGCCGAGCACCGAGCCTCGTGCACGGCGCTCACCAGGACACAGAGCCACAGGTGGACGCAGGGGTGCACACCTGCATGCAGAGATGCACGGAGAGAGGATCTGTGATCCGTGTCCGCATGACTTCAGACCACCTCTGGCAACCTCCCCCTCAGTGAACAGATGCTCCAGAAGGGGCATGCGTTGGTATGAATCTGCTGTTCCCTGGCTTGGTTTGGGCCCCCTTGAGCCTTCCAAGGTGTGGACATCTCTCCACGCTGATGGGGATCCCAGGGTTCCACAATATGTCTCTCTTCCTGCAAGTCCCTTGCACCACCGACCTGTTCTAGCACTAGAGGAAGACCAGCTATTGGATTTACCCAGAAGCATTATGTGAGTCTACACTGAGGGACGTTCCCCAGAAGTTGTAGCAGGTAGAGTCCCCAGGAAGCAGACTCAGACAGAGACCAGCAAATGCTCCTGGGATTCCTCCCTGCAGAAGGCAGCAGGATTGGGCGGAGGAGAAGCTGCCCAGTGACCAAAGCATCACCGACTCCATGGGTCACTCCACCCAAAGTGGGCCCTTCAGAGTTGGCCCAAGCAGAGGAAGGGGGCCTGGCTTCCATATACACATGTCAGTGCGGCTGCCCTGGCAGGAGACGTGACCTAGAGAGTCGAGGCTCCCGTCAGCCCACGTGGTGCTGCAGAGGACCAACCGCAGATGGCTGTGAGCCAGCAGAGCCCCCAGGGGAGGAAGTCCTTCGGTCCTGCACGGGGATCTGGACAGCACACCAGAGCACTCTGCACAGCCCACGGGCTTTTCCCGTATTTCCAGAAGCTCTGGTGGGAGCCTGCCTGCACAGTTCTCAGGGCCCACACCATGGCGCTAGATCCCATGTCCCAGCAGAGTGCTCCCAACTGGGTCGCTCTGCGGTTCNCGGTTCTCTCCCAGGACCCAGCCCATGAGGTCTCGGTCCCAGGGCACTGGCAGGGCTCCCATGGGCAGGGGTGACCAGGTCCTGCAGCGCCTCTGGGGTATATCCCATTCCCTCCCTCGCCAGGCCTGTTGAGACTTAACGCTCTGGCCAAGAGGGAGGGAGAGGCAGATCCTTGGACGAGCAGGAGGTCTTGCAGGAGCGAAGCCTCTGCATCCCCTTCAGACACAGGAGCAGGGCTGGGGGCCACTTGTGTGCACTCAGATGACTCAGGGAATCTGGGACTCAAGATTAAGGGGTGCATCAAACCGAATGTTCCTGTCACATGCCTCACAGTCCCATTCTCCCCTAACCAGGGCCCTCACCACAACCTAGTGGACGGAACTAGATTGGAAATGCGTCTTCTTTTACTCTCAAGATGAAGTCCAGGGCCCAGTCTCAGCTTTCTCTGCCTTCAGCCTTTAGAAGGTGAGAGCTCCTTCCCTTATGACTGACGAGGGCCCCTGGCTCTCACACTTCACTTTTAATGCCCACTAATCACTCATAGTCGTCCCTTATCTTTTTCTAATGTGTCAACTGAGCTTAGCAACAGCTGCCCCATTCCTCTGAGTCTATAGAGACCTTGTGCCCCCACTTCTCGAATTCCCGATACCTCGTGTTGTCCAATGCTTCCCGGTCCTCAGAGCACCAACCCGGCTCCCCACTGCTGAACTGTTCCACATTTCCCCTGCTGCCCATGTCAGGAGCTCTCTGTACTTGACCTCCCACCAAGGATGCAATCCTCATGGCCAGCTGGGCGGCAGGGATCCGGCCCCAAAGTCGCATCTTAACACTGGCTCTGTCAGACCACTCCTCCTACCAAATGTCCCAGTTTGGGTGTCTCAAGAAGCAGACTCAGCTAGAGAGGAGGGCACAGGCTCTAATCCCACTGCGCCCAGGTCTGCCTCCAGACCCTGGGTATATTAGTTGAGAGAATATTAGCTGCTGTAAAAATGTTTATACATATTAGCTCAGATCTAATATAAATTTATTTCTCTTCACATAACAATTAAAGGGGTGTCTGGGATCAGCAGATGGCTCTCCTCCAAGTGATGATTCAGGGACCCAGGCTCCTTTTCTCTTGCCGAGAGGAGCCATTTCCATCATGTAGCTTCCAAGACCTCCGTACTTCCCACGTGGCACAGATGGAGTATGGAGGACACAGCTGGGAGGCGTGTAGGGGCCTGTCCTGGAAGTGACACCCATCACTCCAACCACATTCCATCAACTAGAAGTTTAGGGCCACAGCCACCTGCTAGAGAAGTTGGGAAACATGACCTAGCTACGTGCCCAGAAAGAAGAGGAGATGGGCTTGGCCAACAGCCGGCCACTTTTGAAAACATTCAAGAAGCGGCAACTTTCCACTTTGGTAGAAAACTAGAGAAATGTTAGAATCTCAGTCTGACCTCAACTCCACCAATGATGCTAAAGTCACGTGAAGTCACTCCACTACTCTTGATTTTTAAATCCCAGCTTCCTCTCTTTGCACTCCGAACCTTCTAGTACCCACAGTCTTCTCTTAAGGTTCCCACTAAAGCCTCCCCTAGTCTGCCCATTGCACGCTTGAGCAACATCAACTACAAATAGCTTATGTGAGATTTAGAACCAACGACAGAGAAGGAAGACAAGATGAAATTTTGGCTCCAGACCCAAGAAGCATCCTTATCTCCAGGAGAAAACCACAACAGCTTATTTCTTTACTTCTTCAGTCTCTTACAGGAGCTATGACAGTTTCTTACAATTTTTTTTTTAAGATTCAAACACTCCAAGGATCAGCAGTGGACAAGTTAATGAGAAATACAATTGTTGCTGTTAGAAGTAAAGAGCTGATCGTGGTGAAATGTGAAGAAATTATTGCATTTATCTAGGGTTTGTCAGTTTAAGTACAGGAAGTTAATGTTGGGGAAACACAAATGGTCTTTGAACCAAGTGAATAATGCAGCTGCTTCTTCCTGCCATTTTTTACAACTGTTATCAAATTAAATACACATAAGTTCAAATGCCCCCAAGATAATGCATTTCAGAATACCTTTTGGGAATAAGTCATACTTGCATTTTGAGATGCCAATCTGAGCCTACATATTTAAATCTCTTCCCTCCTTCCTACCAATAGAAGTGAATAAAGAAGTCTAGAAGTTTGATAAAAGGGAAGGCTCCATCTCCATGTTAGAAAGCAAGGATGGGTATTCTCGACAAGCCAAAGTCATGTGGAATGCCCATGGGATGTGGTGTAGGTGGCACCAGATTGAGGATTGAGGAGAACACTGGCCCACTCACAATTCAAAATAAGCAAGGAAAGAGCCCACCCAGAAAATAGGCAGTAAAGATCTCTGCTAGACCAGGGGACCTGCTTTATCCTCACACCCAAAAGAAGTAAAGCTCAGAGAAAAAGGTGCGATGTGAGACACGTGGCAAAGGGCAAATCTTAACTTCGTCAGAGGTGTGGGGACAGCAACAAGTGCCAAGGAGGCACTGAGCCCAGGTGCTCTCAGGTGCACCTCAGCACTTACTTACTTCTCTAGACGCCAGTCTGACCTGCCACCGCCAGCACCTGCAATGCTTTGTCTCTCTCTGACCACAGAGCCAACTCTGTGTGAAGCGAACTGGAAGCAGCAAGCCCTGGGAAACAGGCTTTATAAAAATGCCCCGGCTCCCTCACGTCTCAGGAGGGATAAATCTGAGGAACCTACTCTCCCCTGGTTCCCAGAGTTCCCTGCTATGGAGGAGCTGCAGGTGTCCCTGGAGGCAACCTGTCTGTGGATCCATTTTGTTTTTTTTTTTAATTTTAATTTTAATATTTTTATTCTTTGCCCCAGGGGTACAGGTTTGTGAATCATCAGGGTTACACCTTTCACAGCATTCGCCAAAGCACAAACCCTCCCCAATGTCCATAACCCATCCACCCTATCCCTACCCTCCTACCCCCAAGTAACCCTCAGTTTGTTTGTGAGATTAGGAGTCTCTTATGGTTTATCTCCTTCCCCATCCCATCTTGTTTCATTATTTTTCCCTCCCTTCCCGCCACGACCCCCCACCCTGACTCTCAAGTTCCTCATATCAGAGAAATCATATGATAATTGTCTTTCTCTGATTGACTTATTTCGCTCAGCATAATACCCACTAGTTCCATCCACGTCATTGCAAACGGCAAGATTTCGTTTCTTTTGNTATATATATACCACATCTTCTTTATCCATTCATCTGTTGATGGACGTCTAGGTTCTTTCCATAGTTCGGCTATTGTGGACATTGCTGCTATAAACATTCGGATGCACGTGCCCCTGAGGATCACTACCTTTGTATCTTTAGGGTAAATACCCAGTAGTGCGATTGCTGGGTCATAGGGTAGCTCCATTTTCAACTTGAGGATCCACTTTGTACGGCTACCTTTCCTTCCCGCACTCGCTTCCTCACTCCCCATGTCTGAGGTATCCCGCAATCATCTCTCTAGTAAACTAGCTGCACTTAAATTATTCTCCCAGGATTTGGGGAGACCCAAACTAAGCAGAGTTAACCCAAACATTCTGAATGCGTGGCTGGTGGGTCAGAGTGTGGCCATTGCCACAGTGGGGTATTAGAGTAGGCAGCAGAGCCCATCAGGGATGAGGGCTGTTGTCTCAGCTAATGTCAAACTAATATGAACATAGGGAAGGATCCACTCAGCTGGAAGGGCACCCCTTTATGTTTCCACACTACCACACACACACACGAAACTAGACTGCCTCTCTTTGGGAAATACTTGAGCAGAGAGAGACCCTTACACTATCTGACAGAATCCATCTCAGTCTTGGGCAAACATAAATCTCTCAAAGAATAAGAAAATCAAGAACTATCACCTACTGTAAGAAAATTTTTTGTGGGGAAAAGCAACATCCCAATTCTACACAGTCTCTGCGAATGTTTTCCTGCATCTGCATTTGAGAAACCTTTAGGAAATCTCTCTTAGATAGATGTAGTAAAATCCAAAAACACATCGCAAGATGTCAGCACTGGGGAAATCTGGGTGAAGGGTCTGTGGGAACGCTCTGTAATAGCTTTGCACCTTGACTATAAATCTAAGACTGTTCCAAAATAAAACAAAAACAAGGCAAGACTAAACAAAACAAAGACTGACTGCATCTATGAAACAAAAGCTCTGAAACCAGGAAGTACTTTCAGTAGGAAAAGCAAATATGATCATCAAAATATCTAAATGTAGTGGAGGCCAAACAATGGTTTGGATCCTGCCAAAATCCAGATTAGTCATTTGGAAGATCAGTGTGAGCAGTTTCCCCCAAACTCAGAAGAAAGGGACAAAAAGATAAATATGATGAGACAAGAGAGGAGAAATATAGAATGAGTCCTGGAGGCTCCATAAGCTCCCATTTGGAATTCTAGAAAGAGTGAACAGGACAGATGGAGGAGAGGCAATAATGAAGGAAATAACAGAAGGAAAATTCCCTCAACTGTAAGCAATGGACCCGCTCCCAGGGATGGTAAGGCAGTGCTGGCGGGGAAACCTGCAGTGAGCAGTGCTGAGGACAAGCGCCAAAACTCAGCCCCCGAGCCACACCTGAGCCTCTTGGCATCTGCCAGGTGGACATGGCAGAGAAGAAATTCGAAGGGCACTGGCTTGTCTGGGTTGCAACACAATAATCGAAGCTGTGGAAAAGTCCAAGATTCTGGGCATCGCTCCCAGTGACCTAAGCATTTGCAAAAGTCCAGGACACCTGAGAACATAAAGGAATCCTGGTGAGCATGGCTGCACCGCTCTGGGAAAGGAACAGAGCTCAGGCAGCCTTGGAGGGGGTTTTCTTTGGGGTGAGGATGGGGGATGAGGATTAGGTCCCAATGCCATGTTTCCTCACACCCTTCCAATGCCTGCCCCCCCCCAATCCCATTACTCTCCCTATCTAGGCTGCAAAGCTTAGATGACTTTGGACTCAACCTGTGATCCCTCAGGTCTTTCGGTTTCCAGAAGATGACTTTTTATGATTGGAGTCTCCCTCATATCTACCCTTTCCTCTCCATCCCCACAGCCTCAACCCAAATCCAAGCCACTGGACTATTTAACAATAACTCACGTGGTCTTCATGCTTCCAGCCTCTGAAACTCAACAGTCTACTACTGCCAACACTTGAGCCAAACCTGATGTTGCAAACTCAGATGCCCACGGGTGATATAAATGTGCAAAGCAAGCAGGGTTCACAATACAGAGTGATGAGGACCGTGGTAAACTGGAAAGCAAGTGCCATGACTAAAGGAAACAGTCACTACTCACCTCCAGCCCCTTGTTCCCCATGGGAACATTGACCCAGCAAGGTTGGATCTTCTAGTTTTTAAAGAAAAATGAGAAATTCAGACTTTGTTGGTAAAAAAAAAAAAATCCTGGTTCTTAAAAGTTGCCCCTAGCAACCACCATTTTACTTTGTGTCTCCATGAATTTGACTACTCCAGGTACCCTATATGAGTGTAATCATATAGTATTTGTCTTTTTGTATCTCATTTATCCCACTTAACATCATGTCTTCAAGGTTCATCCATGTTGTAGCAAGTGTCAGAATTTCCTCCCTTTTTAAGGCTGAATAATATTCCATGTGTGGCTATACTACATTTTGTTTATCCAATCATCCATCAATGGACATTTGGGTTGTTTCCGCCTCTTTGTTATTGTGAATAATGCTATGAACATTTTGTACAAATATCTTTTCAAGTCTCTACTTTCAGTAGTCTGGGACATATACTCAGAAGCAGGAATTCTGGGGCACCTGGGTGGCTCAGTGGGTTAAAGCCTCTGCTTTCAGCTCGGGTCATGATCTCAGGGTCCTGGGATCGAGGCCCGCATCGGGCTCTCTGCTCAGTGGGGAGCCTGCTTCCTCCTCTCTCTCTGCCTGCCTCTCTGCCTACTTGTGATCTGATCTCTCTCTGTGTCAAATAAATAAATAAAATCTTTAAAAAAAAAAAGAAGCAGGAATTCTGGGTCACATGTTAATTCGATGTTTAATTTTTTGAGGAACTTCCATATTGTTTTCCTGAATCATACATTTTTTTAAGATTTTTATTTATTTATTTATTTGACAGAGAGAGAGATCACACGTAGGCAAAGAGGCAGGCAGAGAGAGAGGAGGAAGCAGGCTCTCCGCTGAGCAGAGAGCCCGATGCGGGCCTCGATCCCAGGACCCTGAGATCATGACCTGAGCTGAAGGCAGAGGCTTTAACCCTCTGAGCCACCCAGGTGCCCTGAATCATACACTTTTTAAACAGTGAATTCTATGGTATGTGGATTACATCTCAATTTCCTTTTAAAAGTTTGAGCAATACAGAGGAAACTATGGTAAAATGTTTTATAAGGCAACTATCCTGGGCTCTTCAAAACATCAATGTCATGGAAAATGAAAAAATGTAAGGGAAAAGTTGCAGATTAAGAGAATAAGGAGACCCAATGACAACAAAAATCGGTGAGGGAACGTGGTGGACACTGAAAGTTAGGTCACCCAATACCCAACCCCAACCCTTTCTTTCCTACCTTCCTCCACTATAAGGCCTGGAAAGGAGGGAGTGGGGGTGACTCAACTTCCCAGCCTCTCTTGTAGCTCAAGGTGGACCTGTGACACAGTTCTGGCCAATGAAATATAAATGAAAACTTACTGAGAATTTCTGGGAAAGCTTTTGCTTTCATATCTCCCCTTTATTTCTGCCTGAGAACTCAGAGATGAGAATAGAAATAGAACAGCCATCTTGCAACCATAGGTAACAAGCTCGACAACAAAAACACCAACATGTTAAGAATAGGGGAATGGAAATTCAGACCTGAGTCCTTGATGGCATCATAGGTCTGCCACATTAGCCCCTGACTCTCTCTACCTTTGGACTTCTTGTTATGTGAGATTTAAAAAAACATAATAATAATCCTTCAAGCAAGTGACAGATTTTCCATTATTGGCAGCCTAGTGCATTCCCGGGTGTTATAGGAAGATTTCCAGAAAGATGGCAAATTGCTTAACCTCCTATGCCTCAGTTTCCTCATCTATAAAATAAGACTAATCAAGGGGATATGATGAAGACACATCATAGGGTTGATATGAGGATGAAAGTAGTTACTACTCATAAAGCGCTTAGATAGGGGCTTACCTATAAAAAGGCAAATAACCCAATACATGTTTGCTGTTATTATGGTTACTATAATTATTACTCTGTTATGTTTTTATGGCATAATGAGAGAATGTTCGTGAAACTCCAGTCTCTGAAGCCCACTGAATTGATCAAAAGGAGCCCAAAGCAGAGATGGAGTCTCCAGTGACAAACCGAGGCAACATCTATGAACCCATTCTACAGATGCTGGCTTGTGAAGTGTAGTCCAGACCGAACAGAGACACTGGGAGGCAGTGGGATTTTGTAGGTAAGAGCAAGGACTCTGGAATCAACTTCAGTGGATTTTACTTCTGGATCTACCAATTAGACTGAAATGAAGGATAAGTCACATAATCTTTATGAGCGCCTTTTTCCTCATCTGTAAAATGATGATAATAGTAGACCCTAACTCAAAGAGTCATTGAGAAGATCAAATTAAGTGCATAGCCCAGAGCCTGGCCTCTAGTTAGCATACCATATTACCCACCCCGAGCCCATTAGCTACTGCTGTTGCTGTTTTGTTACCATTATCTCCAGAATCTTGAAAAAGGTATTTGATAAATACTTGGTGGAATCACGGTAGATGAATGGATGGGTAGATGGATCAATGAATGGACAGATCGATGCTTCAACAGATGGATGGATGGACATTGTCTCTTGGAGGTCAGGGAGCTGGTATTTAGAATCCCCTGTGAGTCTGATAAGGGTTAACAACCTCAGTATATGCACAGCCCCATTAGTTACAGAACCTGTCTGGACTCCCTCCTCTGCCCCCACAGAATAAAAAAGATATCTCTGATTCACAGCCTCAGTGTACATAGCACCCCCTTGAAAATCACTTCTTAACAAAACTCTGAAAGAAAAATACATCTTGCCACTGCTCTGAGAATTATAGGTTGTCAGCCGCTCAGCATTAGTGCAGATCCCTAGACTTTATTTATTTTTAATAATAAAGTGGCTGGGCCCTTCGATAATGGGGGCCACGCCATCTCGGAATCTCCTGACTGCTGTCTGACAGGGAAGGGGGCCACCTATACCGCCCCAGCCCGAGCAGGCAGGCCAGCTTCAAGCAGACAGCACCGTGAGTCATAATTAGCTGCCACCTTCCAATGTGGGTGTGGAGGGTGACGGGCAGTGAAGCCCACACCAACCTCAGGCACAAAGACAAACCTCAGTTTGATTCACTGCAAGGTAATTACAGGGACTGTCAGAAGCCAGTGTCGGCTTTACTTTCTAGTCAAAGAAGCTGCAGGAACCTAAAAACTCCACCTATTCAAAAATAATCACTGAATTCCCACAGTGAATTTGTGGGTCCATCACTCACCAAATAAAGACGTCTACAAAATACTTTGTTTCTTTCAAATGGAACCAAAAAAACTGAGTTACTGCCTTTTCAATGATCTGCAAAAGGTAGAGGGGGACCAGGGTTTAAGCATCTACTATGCACTGTACTTGACATTTTATGTGCATTTCTTCACTTCAATTGCCCATCTTTGTGGGGCTGGCATTTTAGCTCCTCTCTTACAGATGAGGAGACTGAGGTTGAGGAATTAAATAATTTGCACAGGGCACAATGGTGAGAAGGGGATCTGTACCCATATTTGTATGACTCCAAAGCTGGTGTGAGTTTCCAGAAGCCCTTGCTGGTCATCTTGGGAGTTGGTGCACCCTGCAGGTACTACTGTTCCCTGTCTGCCACAGACCTGCCCATGATGGTGTCCACTCGTGTAGACACTCTGCCCCAGCCAAACAGATGCCTACGCTGAGCTGGCCTGGGCCTGTTGCCCACACATCCAAGTCAGGGTGCCCGTAGTGAGAAGGCTTCCAGATCACCTGACTACACACCACATCTCTGACCGGCTCCTTGAACCCTGTTCCAGGGTTTCACTCCAGCATAGCCATGGCCAGACACCTCCACCTAGTTCATACCACCCCAAACCTTCAGGCCTGTCTCAGCCCTCCCTAGGTCCCTGGCTCATGACCACATCATCTTTCTTCTCTTCTCCCTGAAACAGATATTTACTGAGTGCCTTCTCTGAACCATGCCCAATGCTAAGTTCTGAGGCTCCAGCAGTAAACAAGACAGCCACAGCCATAACCCTTATGGAGCTGTTGGTCTAGAAGGAGAAAGACACTAAATAATCAGAGACCAAACATTTCCAGAATCATCTACTCAACACACCAAATCCCCCACTGGATCTAACAGAGCAATCAGTACTGAGCAAACATCATCCCATGGAAGATCTCAGTTAACCCTCTACAAGGGTCTATGCATTAAGAATTAATATTATTCCCAGTTTACAGATGGAGAAACTGAGTCCCAGAGAGACTAAGTAAGCGCAAGAGCTCACAGCTGACAAGTGGAGGAGCCAGGGTATGAGCCCAGGCAGTGTATTCCAGAGACTACCCTTAAGGATGCCCAGTGATGTGTCCTAGGACGATGGACTCGTTTATTTAAAAACAAGTTTAAAAAATAATTCAGATGGAGGCTGGCATACTCAAGCTAGCCAGACAGCATCTTTTAAAACAGCTTGTTTTTACCACTCGACAGGTGTCTGGGTGGCCCTAGGCACAAATCCAGGACTCATTTCTTTGCCAGGAGGGGGGAGCAGAGGCTGAGGATAGAGGACAAGCCCTCCCAACAGCCCTTGGCAGGTCCAATCCGTCTGGCCGGCTGGTGTCCCTTGCGAGAGGCCGCAGCTCATGCCCTGTCTCCTCCCAAGCAGTGGGTGGGGCTGACCACTTTGTGCGGACAGCAAGCAATTGATTTCAGATCTCTCTCCCTCTCTTTCTCTCCCTCTCTCTGGATCCCAGAAACTCATCAATTACACATGCACACGCAGCCCATCCGAAGGATGAATATTACCTTCTGCGCTCACAGCAGAGCCGCGCAACCCTATCCAAGCACAGATGGAAGACAAGGGCGTGGGGTTAATTGATCAAGCAGCATGGGCTCCTAGGCAAGGGCTGGCGTAAAATGGCTCGTTTCACAGATGCACAGGCCCCTTGTTTGCCAGTCTCCTGTGACTAAACCAGGTCACTCACATGCTTTTGAACAAACACACCCGAACTTATACATTTAGGTCCATCTTGTGTCCTCCAAAGTGGTCCCCTTGGAACATCACACTCATCTTCCTCCGTTCTGCAAACATGAGTTGAATGCAAACCAGACACAAAGCAGGCCGTAGGGCTGGAAGACAGGGCGGGGGGTGGGGGTCACATACAACTCAGTTCATTTCAATCCACATTTCCTGAGCACCTACTGGGTACAAGGCCCCAGGGTGGACAATTAGAACGTGAAGGTGGGTCCTGCTATCAGGAGTAGGACAGACAAACAAAGGGGTATCCTGAAGGTGGCAGAGTGTGAGGAGAGCAAGAACTGGGGGGAGAGTGAAGCACAGGTTGGGGGACAATACAAGACAGTGCTAAACAATAGAGGTGGTAGTGGGTGTTAAGCTAAGAAAGGCAACAAATGTCATGATAATTTTATTTTCTCTAAACTGATGTTACGTCTCAGCTTATAGAGCTGGCAGGAAATTCATACTTGGGGGTCCTTTCTTGTCTCCCAGGATCCTGTGAAGGCCCCACGGATCTTAATAGAGCCAACTCTGGGGATGTCCAGTGGTCACAGGTCCACATTGGCTGCCTTTGTTAGGGACACTGTCCAAGTCCTTGGGGTTCCTTGTTGACACAGAGCAATGCTGCCTCCGTGCCATGCTGCGCTCAAGAAACAGTCCAGACTGGGCCTCCCAGTGCCAGGGACCCAGCCTCCTTATAACCCCTCACAGTCATCCCCTCTTGAATTCCTGTTACCTCCAGGAATTCCCTTCTCCTCACAGAATCCCAAACACCATGTCTTAGCTGGTCTTAGGGAATTCTTCCCTCTCTCTTCCTGTCTGTCTCTCTCCCTACCCACCCACCCTCTGGTTCTGCCCACTTGGTTCTACTTTATCTCCATCAAACGCCTCTCTCTCTCCCCCAGTTGTCATAACCCCCCGTACTCAGTAAGTCTACGTTTTTCACAATAACAAAATCAGGAAAAAGGCGCTTCTTCCGGCAACTTCTTTCATCCTACAACACAAGCCTTCCTCAGCAGGAAAGACAAAAGTCTCTTCACCTTAGAATAGGGAATGCAAGAACACAACACAAATTAATGTATTAAGTTATCCCATCTGTCAAAGGAAGACTCAGAAACGGAAGTATTTAGAAAAGGAAAAAAAAATTCTTGCAAAGAGCACAAGAGAGGCTTCAGAAGGACTGGCTCACCAAATACAAAACACAGCAAGTATTTCAAGAAAAACGATCGCAAAATCACCTCGCTCATTGGGCCTACATTAGTTTATGCATGACGTGGAAACAGCAACTTTCTCACATGATTATCACATTCACAAAAGTATCTTCACAGATCACAATGGGAGGAGCCAAGAACAAAACTGTCCTTGTCAGAGAGTCCAAATATAAGGGAAATATTCAAGGGTGAATCACTTGGGAGGCCCTAATATTTTGGGTTTGTCTCAGGGTTTATGAGTCTATAACTGTGTTGACTCAGGGTCTTTTTCCCCAATATATATGAAGGGAGTGATTATACTGGAAGCCAGGAAAAGTGGCTATTTTGGCTTCTGAAGACCATACAACCTATAGAAAAAAATGCAGTGGGAATCGGAATGAGTTGATCAGAGGAGATCATAAACGAATCCGTATGGGACCTTAGAGTGTGGGCAGTTTGCGCAACTGGAAGGGATGGAGGGCACAGACCGAGGGACACATTCACCTAGTAAAGTGGCTAACAATGGCTGACGGAGGCTGCTAGGGGAGGCTGGAAGAGCTGCAGGAAGGTCAGACCGAGGACGGTGGCTGGGCTTCTCCGACAGCTCAGCCGTCCACAGTGTGCCAAGGATGGCAGCTCTGTGCCAGCGCCTCCAAACCCTAAAACATTCGCCTGACACAGAGCCCATTCAATCCAAGGTTTTCCGACAGGTGGGGGAAACGAAGCCCAGAGAGCTTGGATGTGTTCCTACAACATCTTTAGCAACAGCATGTTTGGACTTCAGGTCAGGGGATTGAGGGGTAGGGGAGGCATGGGTTTTTGAAAAGGGTAAGAAGACGTTTAGAGTCAGGTGTGGTTCATTGGGCAAGGGCCAAGATGAACCAGGCTACTTCCTGCTAACAGTTTTGTAAAAGTAATCTTAAAGGATAAAGACAGGAAGGAGAGCAAAATTCTGACACTGTTAACAGCCACTAAAGGCCATTCCCAGGAGAGTCCAAGCACTGTGAACAGACTGATTAGAACATGGACACAGCCTCCAAAAGGGGTCAATCCTCATTTTGGCAGTTACACTCTGGGGTCTTCTTTTTCTTCTTATGCATGGCTCATTTTAATTAAAAAAATAATAATCCATGCTCACTCCAAAACATGTAAACAATAAAGAAGGAAATGGAGCAAAAAGGGAGGGCCCCCTTGAATAGCTAAACCCAATCCCACCCTCCTCCCCAAAGACGAATGATCTTAGCAATTCAGTGTCTACTCTTCCAGATGTTTGCGCCGATTCACCAATTTGTATGCATACAAACTCATTTAATGAAGGGTTTTTCTATTCACAGGGCACTACACAATAGACTCTTCGGTTCTGCTTTTTCTCCACTGAACCTGGCATCACAAGCATCTTTTCTTCCATGCCATATACTTGACCGCTTTCTTTCAAAAAGCTGGAAATTATATTGTGTGGGTGCCGCATAACTGTGTAATGTTCCTAATTAACGCGCAGTTAGGTTATTTTCCAGTCTCTGACCACCGTGCGAGTATACATTTTAGTATGTATATGCATACGTCCTACAGAGCCGATCCCTAGAAGTGAAATGCTGAATCAGTAACTATGCATACTTCATACTCCGGCACCAGCACAGTATGAGAAAGAAGTTCACTGGGATCCCCCCTCCCTAAATAAGGAATTCGTGAGCTCTAAGAATGTCAGGGGTGCCTGGCTGGCTCAGTTGGTAGAGTATGCAACTCCTGATATCAGGGTCATGAGTTTGAGGCCCATGCTGGCTGTAAGAATTACTTTTAAAAACATAAAAAATAGGGGCACCCGGCTCTTGATTTCGGCTCAGGTCGTGATCTCGGGGTCCTGGGATTGAGCCCCGCATGGGGCTCTGTGCTCAGCAGGGAGTCTGCTTGAGGATTTTCTCTCCCTCTGCCCCCCCACCTCCGCTCATGCTGGTGCTCTCGTTCTCTAAAACAAATAAATCTTTTAAAAATAATTAAAAAGAAAAATATTCCTCTGTTTGATATGTGCCAAATAGCATCACATCACAATTTGTGCTACTTTAATTATAAGGCTAAATTGAATTTGTTTTAATTCCAGTATAATTAGCATACCGTGTTCTATTGGGTTCAGGCGTACAATATAATGGTTCAATAATTCTTTACATGTGGGGCTATCATTGTGTAAGTTGGGGTCCTCTGAGAAGCAGGTGCCAAGAGAGGATGGAACAAGGAAGAGACTTGCTGGGGGAAATGCCACAGTAGGACAGAGGGAGGTGGGGAGCAGGAGGAGACAGGAGAGCCTTCAGACCCACATACAGGTATCCCACTTGGGAAAGGAGAAGGGGAAGGAAGATCGTGCAGGATGACTCTCAGATCACAATGCTGCTCTGAGAAAGCCTCGAGCAGACCAGTGGCAAGTTTCCAAGGTGGTCTGGGTCAAGGACCCCACCATGCTCTGTCACTGGCTGGGCACAGCCTCGGGGAAGCATGGCCCAGCATGACCGCCATGATGGATCCAAAGATGCTCTAGCTTGGGGCTGTCAATCAGCCTTTTTACCTCCATTAGAAATTCTCCTGAAGGGAGACTAACGAACCCCACCTCCAAAGTCACCCCTGGAGTCATTCTTCTAGAAGTTACCTGGCCATACCCTTGGCCTGATTTTCTATGGTATCTTTGTGTTTGCATTACAGATCTGCAGAAATTCTTCATATGTTTAGTATAGCAGTTCTTGGTTGAATAAGCTACAAGTATTCCCTCCCATTCTTTGTTTTCTTTTATATCTGACTCTGTTTCACCACATAGAAGACCTTTAAGTTAAAAAAATTGTATAGTAAAATCTGTTAATTTTTTCCATTAAGGCGCCTGTGTCTTAAGAATGCTATTTTTAATTTTTTAACATTTTATTTATTTGAGGGAGAGAGCCAGGAGCTGGGGGAGGGGCAGAGGGAGAGGGAGAAGCAGACTCCCCACTGAGCAGGTAGCCCAACACCGGGTTCGATCCCAGGACCCTGGGATCATGACCTGAGCCAAAGGCACACGCTTAACTGACTAAGCCACCCAGCCACCCCTAGAAAGCTGTCTTCTTTTAGTAGAAAGAGAAAATGAGAGGAGGGTGCTATCACTTTATCTCATACTTTTTCTGGCTCCACGGTACATTAGGAACATAAATTTAGTATAAATGATTATATTATGCACTGACCAGGCCTTGATTGAGTTTGCTTGTCATAACTTCTAGTTTTTTTTTTACCACCAAACTATCATGGAATATATTTCCATATAAAATGTTTTGAAATCAATGACTAGGCTCTATTTATTTAAGTCAAAGCCCACTTCTAAAAGACAATCTCTGCAACCGAAGACATGGGCAAAATTCAGCATTTGAGAGAAGAAAGTGATGTTGCTTCCATGGTGGGCTGGCCCGATGATATGTGAGACCTCAGCTAGGAGCAAGGTATGGGAAGGAAGAAGAGGAGCCTGTGCTCAGAGTGCCCCGCTTCTACCCTCAGCGAGTTGGAGAGCCAGTCCTGAGAATGATGACCCATTCCACACATGCCTGGACCATTCCATCACAGCCTCCTTTTGGTTTTCTCCCTAGCAGCTCTCATAAGCTCTATTTGTTACATTTATGGTTTGGATGCAGGGGTTTCCTGACTCCTTCAAGGCTCCCTGATGGTCAGGTGGTTACGGGATATCTGCTGACCACTAGCCCACTTGGAGAGGGATTTGGGGAGAAAGGGTCCACTCTGCAGGACCACAGAAAGCAAGATCTTCCACTGTCCCACACTTACCTATTCTCTCTTATCTTCCAGTGTCACTCTCCTCCTTCCAGGGGCCTCGCAGGGGACAGCCCAGCATGTCCCTGGATGCCCTCTACCACACCCACCCTCCCTTGGCTTCTCCCAAGCCCCCACTTCTCCCCCAAGACCACAGCAATTAGCCCCAGACAATTATCAGTGATCCGGGACTGTCTTGATCTCACATTTTTATGTCAGGATGAATTTGGATTCTGAAGTTGATCTTATTGTGAGGGTTTTATGAGGGAAAGATTAAATCGTCCTCTGATGTGTGCTTCATTAGGCCCCAAATCCTTGAAGAGTCATTAAAGCACCTTCTCACTGAAATGCTCTCAACTTCAGCCAGATGGATATCTGCAGGAATAATGTCTCCATTATTTGGGAGCTGAACTGGCTGGGAAGCTCTGCCAGATGTGATTCTGTGGCAGTACATTGAGTTTGGCTCCTTTGTGACTTGTGACCCTTCAAATCCATGAGTGTGACAACATCAGAGCCTGAGCCTGTTCTGTTTTTCCCTAGAAAAAAAAATTTCTGCCCCTTCCTCTAAAGGGACATGTTTTCCCTGTGTTGGTTTCACTCTCAGCATGAACCCCCCACTACAGGTCTAGTCTGAGCCAGGTAAGCTTAGTCCAAGGTCAGGGCACAACCTGGGACCAGGATCAGGGCTCAGTCTAGAAGTACAGTCAGGCTCAGTCTGGGACCAGGATCAAGGCTCAGTCTATGACCAGAGTCAGGGCTCAGTCTTAGATGAGGATCAGTGCTCAGTCTATTACCAGAATCAAAGCTAAGTCTGCAAGCAAGGTCAGAGATGTATCTGGGTCCAGGGTCAGAATCCAGTCTGCAGCCAGGATCAGGGTTCAGTCTGTTGCCAGGGTCAGGGCAGAGTCTATGAGCTGATTAATAGCCCAGTCTGTGGCCAAGGTCTCACTGACTGACCCTGGTCTGCCATCAACCTCATCTCAGCTCAGCCAGCATTCAAGGATTTAACACCCTATCTGAGTACTCCCAGTCTCAAATATTAGCCAGACCTACTCCCAGACAGGTTGTACCAACAGCCACTGAGAAATTCAAGCTACTTTCAGTGAGAGAAAGCAAACAGGAGTGTCTACAAGTGAGGACCTGTATCAGAGACCGCATGGGGAAAAGCTGAGGCAGCCCTGTGATGGGTATGGAATGGTAGCAGAAAAAGCCAATGTTGACACCAGGGCCTCAGCCTCAGAAGTCCAAGGCAAAGGCAAAGAGGTCCTGCATTACGTCCAACCCTTTCCCAGAAAAACTTACCACTCATTCATCTTTCCGATTTCAGCAGCAGAAGGAGCCAGAATCTCTGGGGAAGGGTCCGTGCTGATGCCAAGTTTCCTTCTGATCATCACTAAGAGTTGAGTTGTTCTGCTTACTATGAAGCACACCGGACTTGCTGGGTGGCCTTCAGTGAATCAGTCTTCCTCTCTGGGCTTCAGGACACTCACCTACAAGAGGAGGAGTTGGAGTGGGTTGTCTGCCAATGACTCTCAGTTCAACCAGATGAGAAGAAGCCATGAAGGAAGAGCACTGGAAAGGTCCCAGGCAACAGAGTGAGTTTGGCAGGTCTAAGGACCCAGACTGAGCTTAGTGTGACTGGACATGGTATAGAGAGGACAGACCAGGGATGAAGGCAGAAAGAGGGGCAGTGACTAAGCCCACAGGGCCTGGGTGCAATGGAAAGGGTCTGGTTTTTATCCTGCAGGCAACGAGGAGCCTGAAGGGTTTTAAAGAGGAAAGTGAGCACCATCGGGTTGCATGTTAGAGTGATAGCTCTGGGTGCTCGCTACAAAGGTGGAGACAGGGAGGAGACCTTGCAGTGGTCTGGACAAGAGATGCTGGAGGCCTGGGATAGGGAGGGGGCAGAGGAGGTGGTGGCAGAGGGACACTTCTAAGAGTGTTCAGTGGGCAGAATCCCCAAGACATGATGGCCAGCAGATACAGGAGTGAGGGAGGGCTCAAGGGAAACAGGTGAATTTCAAGGCTCTGGCTTGTGTAACGGAGGGATAGTAGTGAAACCCATTGACATGGGAAGACTGGAAGAGCAGGGCTGGTGAAGGAAAATGGTAGTGAATTCCAGTCTAGAATTGTTGAGTTAAAGATGCTCATGGGACTTCCAAGTGTAAGTATCAAAGAATGAATTAAAAACATAGGCCAGGAGTTCAGGTGAGCAACCTGGGCTGAAGACAGGAATTTGGGAGACTTGAGCCCTTACCCAGGGACAATGTATAGGGAGACAAGAGGACCCAGGAGGGAGTCTTGGGACACCCCAACATTTAAAGAACCAGCAGAGGGAGAGAAGTCAGCAAAGAAGCCTGAGAAGGAGTAAGAAGAGGTAGGGAAAACAAACTTGAAGAGGTGATGTATGTACTGGGAGCTAGAGAGAGAATGATACTGAACCTGGCCAAGAGACAGGAGGTGAGAACTCAAAGGACACAGTGACCACAGAGGCCATGAGTGACTCTTCAGAGAAAGTGGTTTCTGGAACTCTTCTAGGGACAGAAGCCAAACTGATATAGTAGAAGGATCGTTGAGTAGGTGGACATGGAAATTGGAAGTGGAGATAACTCTTTAGAAAGGTTTTCTCTGGAGGGGATGAGGAAGGATCATAGCTAGAGGAAGGCGTGGAATTTAAGGCAGAGAGGCGTGTTCGAAGCACAGAGGGACTTTGTGTGTGTATATGCTGGTGGGAAGGACCCACTGGAGGAGGAAATTAAAGGCGCAGGAAAGAGAGCTGTTAGGGGAAAGAATGGGTCATTGAGTGTCTGGCACTTACCATCTTACAAGTCACTTCCTATCTACTTCTAGTATTTAATTTTGTCAACCTGCCTGTGGCTTCACATAACCATGCTCACTTCCCTCACAGCACTTCCCATTGTCAGTAGATGATTTTAATTATTCCTTGGCTTGTTTATTGACTCTTTCCAACAGATCTCAGCTCCAGGGACTTTCCAGTCCCCGTCACTTCTATCTTACCTTGCTTGATTTTTCATCATGCCCTTAACACTGCCTGATATTAGTTTACTTGTTTGTTACTGGTTTTGGTCTGTCTCCCCCACCAAAAATGTAAACTCCAGGGAAGGTGGGACTAAGCCTGCCTTACACCCCAGCACCTAGCATAGTCCCAGATCATAGCACGTACATAATCAATGTATGGAATGAACGAACGAATGAATGAATGAATGAACGAACGAACGATCTAAGAAAGGTTTCTGACAACTACAAAGTACCATTAAAAGTGAAGGACAGGGAGAAGAGACTAACACTCATCGGACCTGTTCCACCTACCACACACATGGTTTCATCTAAACTTCATAGCAACTTTTTGAGATAGGAATGATTGGCCCCTTTTCAGAAATGAAGTTGGGCTCCAAAGAGATTTTTTTTTTTTTAAAGATTTTATTTATTTATTTCACAGAGGGAGAGAGATCACAAGGAGGCAGAGAGGCAGGCAGAGAGAGGGGGAAGCAGGCTCCCTGCTGAGCAGAGAGCCCGATGCAGGCCTCGATCCCAGGACCCTGAGATCATGACCTGAGCCGAAAGCAGAGGCTTTAACCTACTGAGCCACCCAGGCGCCCTGGCTCCAAAGAGATTTTAAACAGTGTCAGAAATCACACAGCTAATATGTGCTGGCACCAGAACTGAAGGCCAGGATGTTGGGTTCGGTTTATTTGCTTTTCTGAAAAACCTGAGCTCATTTTCTGCCCCGACACACAGCCTCTGGGGATGATCACAAATCCCTCCCTCCACCTGTCCGCAGGACTGCAGGCCTGGGAGTGGGGGCTGACACAGTCCAGTGTGTGCTCCAGAACCAGACCCCTGCTTGTAGCCATGCGGAAGGAGGGGAGCCCTCCACAGAGTGGTAGCTGGGGCTGAGTGGAAGGACAGTCAGGAGAGAGACTTGAGAGAGAATCTAGGCAGGACCCGACGGGTGTAGGGATGTGGGAGCAAGAAAGAATGAGATGCCCATCATGGACTCCCAGGCTTTCGGCTCGGAGAGTGGGTGGCAGTGCTGAGACCCAGAGAAAGAAGGAGCAAGTATGGGAAGGGAGGTGGTGGGAAGGGAATGGTCAGGCCTGTGGACATCCAGGTGGTGGTGTCCAGAGTAAAGCTCAAGTCCAAGTTGGGAATGGTCAACAAAGCCGTCATGGTGGATACTCTTGTGGAGGGAACATGGCAAGAAGGAGGGTCCGAGGTGGGGAGAAGGTCTATGAGCGTGCTCAGAGGCACAAGCAGTTGGTAAGGCAGGAAGAGAGAGTCCTTCCTGAACTATGTAGCTGTGGAGACAAAAGACAAATGAGCTTTTCTGTGTGTTCGCTCAACAGAATATTTTGCAGCCTCCCTGGATAAACAAGCTGTCATCTACCACCAAACCCTCTATCGGCTGAAGCAGCTCAGGGAAAAGATAACGCTGCAGGTTTGGATACTCTCAGCTGCTGTGCCTAATTACTACAGAAGCAAACAAACCCAGAGAGCTGGAGGCCCAGAGGGGCTTGCTCGATGCCTAGGGAGGAGGGACATTTCCCCACTCCCAGTGGAGGGATGGAAGACAAGCACAGACATTTACTGAGCACCTACTGTGTGCCAGACAGGCAATGTCATCTTACTTAATACAGCATAAAAGGCATCATCCCCATATTGCAGATGAGGAAACAGACGCTCAGAAAGACCTGAAAATGCAATCTAAGTTAAAAGTTTCACCCCGCCATCTTCCCATTGCACTTTACAGCCTCCCTGGAGAAGGTCCAGGTCTGTTCTCTTCCCTCTTTCCCCAATCTTGCAGAGTCAAGTCCAAATGCCATGCTCCTGATTTTGCAGCTCTGTTTATGATCCTTTTCAAAAGATGTCTGTTTGAAAGAAATAAAACTGTTGGGTTCAGCAGCAGAACAACAGGTATAAAGGAAACTGCCATGAAGAACATGGACTTCAGCTCCCAACATTACTGTATATTCAAAGCAGATTTCCAAAACATCATTTGACATAGATGGTAATTCCAAGGGAACCCATTTGCCTCTTTCCTCCTGCCCTGCCCCAGGCACATACGTCCAAGGTCAAATCAGGAAGAGGAAAGGAGGCTAGGGAGCTGCAGAAGAACTAGACTGTCCCTCAAGGAGATCTCAGCAGTCTTCTGAATCAGGAGACAGACCTGCTCTCCTTTCTGGCCTTATGTGTGGGAATGAGACTCAGAGGAGCAGTGAACAGAGTGTGACAGAATTAGATCCCAAGCCCCCAGTGATCTTCCCAAGACGACCTGCAGCTTTATAAGAAGCCAAGAAATCCATTTATAAGGAAATTTTATATATGTATTACTAGTAAGATTTAAATTAATTTTTTTACTTCAAAAAAGAATCCCAATATGTATCTTCCAATGCAAATGTGAAAAGACCACGTTTCTATAAAAAAGAGAATGAATATCCAAAGAGCAACCAGAATGTTCCTAGCACTGTCTGTCATCATTAATTTGCATGACTGTACACCACACTCCAACCATACTGGCCTTTTTTTTTTTTTTCAGTCCCTTGAGGCCCCCAGCCTTTGCCTATTTCAGGGCCTTTCAGTTGTTATTCTCTCCACCTGGAACACACATCTCTAAACTTATATGGCTAAAAATCTTGCTGCTGGGATCTCAACTCAAATGCTACCTCCTCTGAGAAGCCTTCCATGACTATCCTACCTCAGGTAACGACAGTCACTCTCTATACCAGTGGATCTCAAACTTGAGCATGCATCAAGTTCACCTGGAGGTCCTGAAATACAGTTTGCTGTGCCCCATTCCCCAGAGTTGCTGATTCAATGGGTTTGAGTGGGTCCTGAGAATTTATACTTCTCACAAGTTTTCAGAGTGTGTTGATGCTATTAGTCTAGGAGCAATACTTTGAGAGCCACTGTTCTATAACATCACCCTGTTTTATGGTCTTCACAGTGTTTGTCACAGTAAAATTATCTTGGTAATGTATGCAGTTACTTTACAATGGCCTTTCATACTGACTGGAAGCTCCTGGGAGTAGGGTATGTCTGTGTGGTTTATTACAGTATGCCCAGTACCTAGAGGAAAGCCAAGTACATGGTAGATGCTCAATGAATATTTGTTGAATAAACACATTAGTGAATGAGTGGATGGATGGATGGATGGATGGACAGATGAATGGGTGACGGATGATTATGGATGGATGGGTAATGGATGGATGGAAGGATGATGGATGATAGATGGGTGGATGGAAGGTGGACAGATGGATGGATGGATAAGATGGGTGAATAAATGAATGAATGCTCACCTCAGCCTCTAGATTCCTGCTTCCGTACATGCCATTTGTTCTACACCAAGTCGATCCACAGGTAAGACCAATCCCATTCTTGATTTCTAAAATCCCACTGATAAACGCAAGAATGTGAACAGTTTCCCAAAGATGTTGGAAGGCCATGGCCAGAAGACACATATTACAAAATAGGAAACAACTGAAACTCCATTAGGCATAGCTGATTTTAAAGGCCACTGTAGCTATCCCATCACCCCAAATGGACCCTAGCCAAAAGCCATCTTGAAGGCTTCTCTCTCCTATATCTCCCCCCTCTTGGCCTCCTCCTCCTTCTGATGCTCTTTTCCTCCTCAAAGATCCAAAAAAAATAATCTTTCTCATTTTCTCATGTAGAGCAGTTTAACCATAATTTTTTCATTGCTTGAGGATCCCAAGCAGACTGGCCCCATCTTTAAACATTCCTGCACCTTTGAGACTCCTTCCTCTCTAAAATTCATACGATCCCTAATATCACTTGACCATGCATGTCGATATCCTTGGCTAGTCAAGAGATTTAGACTAAGGATCCAAGTTCAAATTTAGTCTCTTTTCTGACAAGCTGTATTAACTATGAACTTGGTCAGGTTGTTAACCTCTATGAGCTTTAATTTCATGATGCACTCAGGAAAAATACCAAATGTTGAATACCACCTATAATCAATGCCATCACAGTAGTCACCAAAAAAAGCCTTGCAAACTGTACAGCACCCTATTAATATTACCTATTATTACTCTCCCTAGTTTATAACTCCTTTGAAAGGAAGGCTCATAACTTACTTGTGTTTTCATCCGCCCCTCCGATGCCTTACATGTTGAAAACACTTTATAAATGCCTTAAGAGATAAATAGCCTTTGGATGTTACACTAATGAACATTTAGAGGGAGCAAAACACCACCTTTTAAAACCTTCTTCTCCCTCCCATGGTGATCTATGCTCTCATTTGATTTTCTCTGTTCTGAAAGCTCCACCCTAACCCATATGCAGAAATTAATGTTTACAGAGAGGTGGCTGCCTCCCGATGGCACAGCCCAGATAACCAATCAGTGAAGGCCCTGGTGAAAAACTAAGATCTTGAGGCTTTGTTTTTGATACGTTCAGCAAGCTAATCCAGTGCCTCTTTGTTCAGAGTTTGGTTTTGGCTACTCTTCTGAAATTATTTTCCCTAATTACTTGGAGATTCCAGGTAGGGGGCTTCCTCTCAGAATCATCTGGTCACCCACATCCCTGCAAATCCCCTCTTTCCCACCGGGGGCAGGAGCCATCACTGCCCAGACCGCTCTCACATCTAGGCTCAAATACTGCATTGGGATTACTTCATTTTTATTTTTATTTTTTATTATTTTTAGGGATTACTTAATTTCAAGAGACACCGAGGTACTTGGCCAAGGAGCTGCCAGAATCTGTAAGGCCCTAAAGGATGGACCGCTTGCCTACTGGGGGAAGCAGCAAACAGGACTAAGCCAATTCCCACCCAGGAACAGACCTCAGGCAACATTAAGGCCTGGACCTGCTGAGTGACGCTATGTCTAGAAACTTCACCTCTGAGTCTCCCAGGCTCACAGCCATCACTCAGAAGGGCACTACAGCTGTACTTTATTGGTTTGTTGCCAGAGTGTCCAGAATAATCAGGGGGTTTAGGAGCATCCCTAGAGACAGTAACAACAGTCATGAAAATGGCAACTGCCTTCTCTCGTCCAGCAGTAGCATCAGCAAAAACTGTACATCTCCTTAAGAAATTTTAGGGGGCCCTACAATACTAAATGTCTCTGGGAGTGCTCTGTGCTGTCTCATGCTTCTATAACTGGATTTCCTCTACGGAATCTAAATCTTGAATAGAGATACAGAGAAGCTATAAAATTATAGGGGTCCATCCCACCTTCCAGTGAGTCAGCTTCCTACCCTCAGGAATTGCCTTGATGCCCATACCTGTTCTCCTGCCCCCATACATGCATGGGGCCCTGAGAGCCTTAATTTTATGAGAGTGAGCCTCACTTGGATTCTGAATCTTGTCATATGATCCTTGGGGAAAGCAGGACCACATTCTCTGAATTCTCCTGTAGGTTTCCCTACTTACAGATGATGTAAACATCCAGAAAAGAGGTTGGACACATTCACCTCAAATGACGGGGGACTGAGCCACTTTCCCTTTCCTTCAGCAGCAGACACGCACCAAGAGGAGGATAGACACTCCCTGTCCCAGGTCTCCCAGGGCAGGAGAGAAGTTGATGGTGGAGCTTCAAACTCAGTGATCTTTATCTGCCTTGTGAAGTTCAGTGCCACTGTCAACTGTTCACACAGTGGGCAAGAAAAGCTGCTCTCAGAAGTAGAACCATTTGCTACAAGTACCTCATGGTATTTAGTTACCCCAGAAGGAATAGAATCGACCCTACACTGTTGGGATATTTCATACTGAGAATCCCTGGAGGATGAGAAATGGAACTCTCACCAACAATCTGGGACAAGTATTGCTGCCTGAAGTTTTTTCTGTCCTCCTCAAGGAGCATCACAAAATCCATTTGACTGGGTTTATGTGGAAGCAGATCTGCCCAATTTCCTACCTCTATACTCTCTTGCCCTGGTAGAGAGCCCAAAGCTTCCTTAGTGAGCTCTGAGTAAGAATCTGGCCCTGCACCCAGCAGAGAGCCATCCTCTAAGAAGGCTGAGGAGTTCCCAAGGCATTCTGGCCAACACTTCCCCTCAGGGTACTGTGTCAGTCAGCCCAGGGAACTTGTAAAAGAAACAACCCCAAGTGTTAGTGACATCAGGATACAAGACAGATCAGTTGGGAGTTGTGGAAATTTCTCCTCTGACCAGTCATTCAGGGTCCCAGGCTCCTTCCCTCTTGTGGCTCCACTCTCTTAGTGCTTAGAGTTCTCTCCATTTATCCAGTGGATGGTGAAAGAGGGAGAATGTTGAGAATTGCACAGGAAATTTTTATGAACCATGCTGGGAATTGGTCCTATATGGCTTCTGCCCACAATCCCTTGGCCAGAACTCAGTCACATAATCTCACCTAATTTCAAGGGAGTCTGGGAAATGTAGTCAAGCTCCATGCCCAGGAGGTAAAGGAATGCCACTGACCCCCAGCATTTGTGTTGTCATGGAGTAGGGTCAGCCTCCTCTGGGCTCTGAGCTCCTCAAAAGCAGCATCTATACTTGCCTCTCTGATTCATGAACTCCAGACTCTTGTAGGCATTTGAGTCTGTAACATCTGTCTTGTTGCGTTTTCAAGTCTTCAGTCACTTATTCCCTCAATCATTCATTCAGTCAGTCAGTCGGTCATTCAGCAGGCGTTTGCTGACTCCTTGTTCTGAGCCAGGATAGTCGAGATGAAAACAAGAGACAGCTCTATCCTCAGATACCTCAGAGCCTGGAGCAAAAGACAGACAAATGCAGAAACACATCATTGCAAATGTAGGATGTTCTGTGGATCCCAGATTTTGAAGTCTGTGCAAACAACCATCAGTGTTTACACACATCCCCTTGGCATTCACCATTCCTGTACAACAGACTTCCCTGTGCGCAGGCTAGAAGTGCTGGGAATAAATGTCCCCAGGAACAGCTTTCAACCAACAGCTAGCCAAACTAGCCGAAGTTAGCAGATAAACACCCCAGCCCTCTCACCCCTCAGGTAGGATAACAGTGCCATATATTTTAAACTGCCGACCAGAAGTTCCCAGTGGCCAATGGCAGTAACCCGCTCAGTAAGGCAGCCTATCCATTCCCTTCCCTGTCCCACTGGCTTCCTCGCTGCTTCCTCAGGTCCCCTCCCAGAAAAACTAGTTGCATGCACACCCTTGTCAGCTTCTGGGGGAGCTCGATCTAAGACATGCACCAATAAACAAATGGGGTGGACAGGCCCTCAGAGCCTATTAACCTGAAATGGAAATTTACTGTCGATTTTCCTGGAATGGACCAGGGGATATGTCCAAACAATTCACTAGTTTTTCTTTAAAAATAATCAGGAACGCCTATGGGTGTTCGGTGGGTTGGGCATCTGCCTTCGGCTCATGTCATGATCCCAGGGGACCTGGAATCAAGCCCTGCATCGGGCTCCCTGCTCAGCAGGGAGTCTGCTTCTCCCTCTCCCTCTGTCACTCCCCCTGCTTGTGCTCTCTCTCCTTCTTTCTCAAATAAATAAGTAAAAACCATAAAAATCAGGCTTATGGGGCGCCTGGGTGGCTCAGTTGTTAAGCGTCTGCCTTTGGCTCAGGTCATGATCTCAGGGTCCTGGGATCGAGCCCCACATCAGGCTCCCTGCTCGGTGGGAAGCCTGCTTCTCCCTCTCGCACTCCCCCTGCTTGTGTTCCCTCTCTCACTCTCTCGCTGTCAAGTAAATAAATAAAATCTTTTAAAAAATAAGGCTTAAATTAATGAAATATAGTAATATTAAACATATTGATATAAAACAGTAAACATAATCAAGAACATGTTGCCTGAGCAAGTGCAGAGGGTGAGTTCCAGCCATGGGGGCTACCACTGTTGTGTCCTTGTGGTCTCCTACACATTAAATCAGTTCAGACAGTCCCTTGTAGCCAGGCCCCACAGCTGCAGTGAACTTCCCTTCAACTAACTCTTTGGCTATCTCTTCTTGAAAGAAGAAAGGCCTGTGAAAATCGTGCAGCAGATGAGGACTCTAGAATCTTCTGCACATTACTCATCAGCTCCTCCAGACTGGCCTTTGAGGAAAGCAGTATCATCTACCTCTTCTGTGGGTTAACAGGGGCTCAAGGGAGTCAGGGGAACCTATTCCCGATCACATGACCCAAATCCACATGACTGGAAACCCACACTACTGTCTTCTCCTCAGGCTGTGTGTGTGTGTGTGTGTGTGTGTGTGTGTGTGTGTTTCCTGCATCTATATACACTGGAATGAGAGTGTTAAGACCCAACCCCCAGTCCTGGAAAAGGAGGCTCAGTAGGAATGGTCATTCAGCCTTCAGGTTACTGCTTCCTTTTGGTCTGGAAGCTCCCAGAGAAGAATCAAGGCAGAGTAGGCAGTGGGATAGCATGATCAGAATTTGGAGCAGAAGAAACAAAGGGAAATCTTTTTTTTTTTTTTTAATCATGAGCAAAGGCTCAGGGAACTGGAAATATCTAGGGGCAATTTAAAGGGGGTGTTTTTAAAGAACCTGATAGAAGCTTGTGCTAATAGTTTGCACAGATAGCAAAAACAAAATCTCTTTGTGTAATCTCATTATATGGTCCCAGGTAGGTAAGGCCAAAAATGCAGGTCCCCTACCTTTTTGGACAATAAGAGGACTAGCTGGCAACATACATAAAGGGCCAGCACGGGGCCTGGCTGGCTGTCAGGAATGGCTCAATGAATGTTTCTCACTCCTCACGCCTTTCCCAGTTCTAGCTAATTAGAAGGTCCCCAGCCTGATTTTTCATTGCTAATGTTTGCCTTCCAGGATCCCATACTGCCTGCTTCTATCAAGAAGCTAAACCAATATTTCCAACCCATCAACACTTAAACATGAGGCCAATTTGTCCAATACACTGTCTATTTATTTTCCAGGCTGCAATCTTTATGATGCATATTCCTGAGGCAGTTAATTTGCTCTTGAATACATCTCTTTGTGTATTGGTTACCCATTTCATTAGCTGCGATATTGAGACTGGCTGGGACACGTGGGGGATTTTTCACTGAGTGAAAGAAGGTTTTTAATAAGCCCCATCATCGCTGGCTTTATGGTGCCATTTGATGAGCAACAAATGTATTCATTTGGCAGCTGCATTCCTTAATCAGGTATTCACTGGGTAACAGCATATATAAATATGGAGAAACACAGAATTTAGGGAGCTGAGTGCAGTCATTTCCCACAGGGATTGGAGCATTGTCTGTATTCACCACCAGTTTGCAGGCAAGAGCCTCTTCTTGCTGCGCATGGAATTCTGTCTACAAGCACGCCCTGCCTAGATCTAACTCACTGCCCCCTATCAAGAGCCCTCGTCCTCTGAGAGGCCAGATCCTCCAGAAGACACTTGTCCCCTCTCCAACATCAAATAAGTCCCCAGCATTTGGGCTTCTTTGACCAATGGTACTAAACCCTTCCTGTGGTTCCCATATTACTTGTGCTCAAAATGCCCCCAGATTGGGGCGCCTGGTTGGCTCAGTCCGTTAAGCATCTGCCTTCAGCTCAGGTCATGATCCCGGGGTCTTGGCACCAAGCCCCAGGTGGGGGGGGGGGGAAGGTCCCTGCTCAGCAGGGAGTCTGCTTCTCTCTCTCTCTCTCCCTCCCTCTGCCCCTCTCCCCTCACTTGTGCTCTTGCTCCCTCTCAAATAAATAAATAAAATCTTTAAAAAAAAATGTCCCCAGATTAAAAAAATTTCGAAGTGGGTTAGCTCTTTTTTTAAACAGCTTTTCTGAGGTATAATTGGCAAATTAAAATTGTATATATTTAAGATGTACAACTTGATGTGTTGATACATGTATATGTTCTGAAACAGCCCCACATTCAAGCTAGTTCACATACCCATCACTTCACGGGGTTACCATTTTCTTCTCTTTGGTGTGTGGTGAGAACACGTAAGACCTACTTCACGAGTTTCAAGTACACAATATAGTGTTGCCATATTACTGCACATTAGATCTCCTGCATGACTGAAACTTTGTACCCTGTGATCAACATCTCCCCATTTCCTCCTTTCCCCACCCTTGGAACCAGCATTCTACTTTTTTACTTCTAAGAGTTTGGCTATTTTATATTCCACATATAAATGAAATCATAGAATATTTCTTTCTCTGCCTTGCTTATTTCACTTAGCATAATATCCTCCAGGTTCATCCATATTGTCAAAAATGGCAGGATTTCCCTCTTTTTTAAATTCTTAAATCTTTTTTTAAATTAACATATAATGTATTATTTGTTTCATGGGTACAGGTCTGTGATTCATCAGTCTTACACAATTCAAAGCACTCCACATAGCACATACCCTCCCCAATGTCCATCACCCAGCCACCCCATCCCTCCCACCCCCCTCCCCTCCAGCATCCCTCAGTTTGTTTCCTGAGATTAAGACTTTCTTATGGTTTGTCTCCCTCTCTGGTTTCATCTTGTTTCCTTTTTCCCTCCCTTCCCCTATGATCTTCTGTCTTGTTTCTCAAATTTCTCATTATCAGTGAGATCATATGATACATGTCTTTCTCTGATTGACTTATTTCACTTAGCATAATGCCCTCTAGTTCCATCCATGTCATTGCAAATGGCAAGATTTCAGGGGTTTTTTTGATGATTTCCTTCCTTTTTAAGGCTGAAATCATATATATATATACACATATGTATGCATACATACACATTATTGATATACACAAATGTATAGATAGATAGATAGAGAGAGAGAGAGAGAGAGAGAGAGAGAGAGAGAGACCTCACATCTTTATTCATTCAGCCTCTGGCAGACATTAGACTGTTTCTGTATCTTGGCTGCTGTGAACAATAACACAATGTATCTGGAAGTGCAGATACCTCCTCGAGATCCTGATTTCAATTGCTTTGGATATACACCCAGAAGTGGGATTGCTAGATCATATGGTAGTTCTACTTATATTTTTAAAAAAATGTTTTTTGAGGAACCTCCCTATTTTTCATGGTGACTGTACCAATTTACATTCCCACCAACAGTATACAAAGGTTCCCTTCTTTCCACATCCTTGTCAACACTTGTTATTTCTTATCTTTTTTATAAAAGCCATGCTAACAGGTGTGAGGTGTGTTTCTAGGAATTTCTTTTGCTTTCCTTGGGCCTGGGACTGAGGCCACTGGGTCACTCAGGAGGCTGAAGATCAGAATGCGTATGTGTTGGGTGCCCCCATTGATAAGGAAAGGTAAGAGGCCCAGCTAGACTGTCGGGTTAGGACTAGGACCCCTGTCTGATTACTGCTGTGTGCATGGAGCCTAGAACAGGGTCTGGCACATCTGCATCCTCAGCATAGGTTAAGGAGAGGATTAGTCAATTAAGGGCCTGTTCTGTGTCCAGTTACTTCTAGACTGTAAGTGAACACTCCCAGATATGCAAGATGGCTTAGCAACTAGCAGACATCCCTCCCCCTAGTCAGGCCAACAGCAGCCTGAAACAACACCTTCACTCCATGAACCCTGAGGGGAAAAGAGGGGCAAAGAAAGGGGAATGGCAAAGCAAAAAGGAGCAGATGGAGGAAACCTACCTAAGCTGCTGGCAGCCAATGAAAAAGGAAAGCCAATCTCAGTTTGGAAAGGGGAATGCTTGTAAGGACTTGGCCAGGGTTATAATGAAAGGAGGAATTACATTAAATGTTGTGGAAATAACATAGATTTTTTTTTCTAGTATCTCGAACTGCCTGAACCTCTCATTATAGCCATGATGTCAAAACAGGCCCTGGATCAGAGACAGCCATGCTAAGATCTCTAACACATAGGGAGCTAAGAGGCCCAAAGTGAGGCCAAGGGCTATGGTGGGCTCAGCTGTGGATAGTCTTGTGCAGAAGGCAGAGCACCTGGACCAGAGTGCGGGCAACAGGAGTAAGATGTCAGAACAGCGCTGGGATTCTAGCATGTGGTCCTCGCTTAAAGGAGCAGGAAGGTAGGAATCAGGAGGTATCTATGCAGAGTGATAGACTAACAGCTCATCTCTTCCAAGGAAACTTCCCTGACATCCTCTCCAGAAACAAGTGCCCCTCACCAGCCTCCACAAGCCCTACACGTAGCTCTACTTCACAAATGACAGCTTTCCTGGCCGCCTCAACCACCGAGACCTCCTTATTGGCAGGAACTACATCTCAAGGGATGTGCAAAATGAAAATGAAAAGGGAAGAGCCTGCCATTCAGGTCGTCTGTTTGGGGAGGGGAAAAATCACTCCAGAACCAAAGGACCGACTAGAGTTCTGCTACTCAAAGTAGTGCTATTTCAAAGCCCAGCAGCACGGACATTACCTGGCACTGCTACCAGGCACCATCTTGGGCTCTGCCCACACCTCCTGAATCAGTGTCTGTGTACGAACAAGATCCCCAGGTGACTTAGATCTCATTATAATTTGAGAAGCAATGGGCTAAAGAGTTGAACTTGGGTCTTTGGGACTCCAAACTCACACCTCTCTGAACACCGACATTTCCATGTTGCTCTGAAAGTCATACTGATAAATGATATATATTGTCTGATATCATTTCTCTTTGTGCTCCCCCTGAACTGACGTGAACAAGGGAGGAAGAGAGTACTGTGAAAGAAAAGGGATGTCATTCACAGAGTGCCCACTTTAAGCCAGCCACAATGTTGGCAGCTGCCACATGCATTCTCTTAGTATATCACCAAAGCAGGCATGGAAGTCATAAGAATCATGGGTCTCCTTTTCCTGATGGAGTGAAACTGAGGCTGGTGGAACAACTTTACCAAGTTCACACAATTTGGACCTGTTTTGCTGCAAGGAGCAGAGACCTCATGCCAACTCAAGCAAAGAGGGGTAATTGTAAAGAAAGCAGATTACTCAGCATGCTAAGATAGGAAATCCACCCCAACCAAATCTTGTGGACAACAGTCGAGAGTCAGAGTATCTGTCTTTGTTTCTTGGGAATCCATCTTGCCCTTAAGATGGGGACTCTTGTACAAGTCATTTGTTGAGGCGGCCCTCAGGAGAAAAAGAGAGAAGGAAGCAGGACAAGGAAGAGGAAAGAAAGCTAAGCGAGGATGTCACCTTAGGTGGAAATCAGCTTTAGCCTAATCTCCCAGGGAACTCCAGAGCATGAACGGAAACACAATGTTGGTGCCCTTTTGTGTAAAGGAAGCTGGCTTTTTTGACCTCATGTGAGTCAGTCATTGGCAGCTGGTGGCTGGGGGCGGGGAACTAACCAACATGGCTGGCAAGCCATTAAGTCAAGGGTTTCTCTGGAGGAGGAAAAACCAGGAGGTATTAGCAGCCAACACTCACAGGAGCTTGAGGGATGGGGTACCTGCCTGATGTAAAGAAGCACCAACTCTGGACACCTGGGTGACTCAGTTGGTTAAATGACTGCCTTCAGCTCAGGTCATGATCCTGGAGACCCAGGATTGAGTCCCGCATCGGGCTCCCTGCTCGTCAGGGAGTCTGCTTCTCCCTCTCACCCTCTCCCTTCTCATACTCTCTCTCTCTCTCTCTCTCTCTCTCTCTCTCATTCTCTCTCTCTAAAAAAAAAAAAAAAGAGGAAGCACCAACTCTGTGTGTGTGTGTGTGTGTGTGTGTGTGCGTGCGCGCGTGCGCTTCCCTGTCTTGGGGACAACCTCTACTCTGGTATGAGGCATCTCTATTTCTCTTTGCCCTGTTCCATTCTCTCCAGCTCTGAAAGCATTCCTCCATTTGCCTACACTTGCCCTCCACTGCCTTCTAACTCTGGTGTGTACATGCCGCAAAGGACCATTCCAGCTCGATAATGTCTTTTGACCAAGGGTTTCAGCTCCCATCCCCACTGCTCAAGCCTCTTGGCCAAATGTCTGAGAGTGAAATCTGACTGGCCATCCCAGCCATGGGTTCCAGCCAACAGATGGGGCACCCTTAAGTCACATGTCCGCCCCAGCCCAATCAGCTGAGGCCTGGAATGACATAACCAAATGTGATCAAGAAAACTGGGGGATGAGCCTGTTCTTCTCAGAAAAGTTACAGATGAAACAGGCAGCAATGGAAATTTCTACTGCCCATTAGCTGGAATCCAAGTTCACATTTCAAAGTTTATAGTCCTGCCACATTATTTCCTTTTCATAGTGTAGCTCTTCAGAACACAACTCCACCCAGGTTCAAATCCAAGCACTTGCTATTCATGAAATCTCAGGCAAGTTACGTAACTTCTCTGTGCCTCTGTTTCCTCATCTACGAGGTAATAATAGGTTGTTAGGAGGTTAAATAAGTTAATATTTGTAAAATGCTCAGAGTAATACCTGGCACATCATAAGGGTAATAGTAGTGGTTGCTAAGTAAATGAATGTAATAAATGAATTTTTCAAACTCTTAGAAGGAGGGAGAAGGAGCTGAATAGGAGTGGCCCTGTAAGGGAGAAGCTGGCCAGCGCCGCAGAGACTGTTGGCACATTCAGGTGTCTCAGATAGAGCCCTACGTGACAGGAATGTCACCGTTGCGGCTCAGACAAGAAAGACCTCGCTGTCCCCTTGCTAGGACATCAGTGCCATGGCAACTGGAGATGGCCTGGGGCAGGATGACATGTCAAAGCTCACAAAGATTCTGGCGATAATTATGACCAATATTCCCAGTGTCCTGCTGTAGATGCTAGAGGTTCTTATTCAGACTGAATCTGTCCTCCCCTCCAAAACTCGTATGTCAAAGTCCTAAGCCCCCACGACCTGAGAATGTGACCTTACTTGGAGATAGCATCTTCACAGAAGTAATCCAGGTGAGATGAAGTCTTTCAGCTGGGTCTCAACCCAATAGGACTCGTGTCCTTCTAAGAAGGGGACATCTGGACACAGATAGGCACAGAGGGAAGACAATCAGAAGAGCCACAGGGAGAAGGCAGCCATCTTCGCGCCAAGGGAGAGAGACCTGGAACATATTCTCCTTCACAGACTCAGAAGGAACCAACCCTGCCAACACTTTGATCTCAGGCTTCCAGCCCCCAGAGCAGTGAGACACGCTGATATTTAAACCACCCAGGCTGTGGTACTTTCTCAGGGCAATCCCAGCAAACTAATCCAGTGTCTTCGTCTGCACTAGCCACAGGCTAGGCACTTCCTCAGCCTCAGGTCAATTAATCCTCTTATCCAACCTGTGAGGGAGAGGTTGTACTGTCCTGCTTTACAGGTGAGGAAGCTGAAGCATGGGGCTGCAATCACTAGTTCGTAAAAGACTAACTCCTATCAGCCTGAACAATGCCTGGCACACAGGAGGCCCTCCCTGGGTTTGGGGGAGTCTTGAGACACAGTCATTAGACCAAAGGCCAAGTTGACAACCAATCCAACAAAGCTTTAAGGAGGAGTCAGGACTGTCCACACTCTGGGAAATATCGGGTATGAAGATAGACCCCAGGGAGAAGCAAGTCTTGCCTAAACTCCTCACGTCACAGGCTCCAGGAAGCAAGAGGACGGTGAAGCCTTCGAGCGATTCCTACTTCCTGGTTCCTGCCCCCATCCTCCAGAGCCATTCTTCGCTGAACAGTCCCTCTCTTTGCCCATCTCCGTGCAAGAGCCCTTGCTTCCTGAGAACCGGCGAAGTGCTCTTCGTTATCCCCCTGAAGGAGAAGGCCATGTTGGAGGCTGGCTGTGTTCCTGGCAGAAAGCTGCCCGCATCACACTAAAATAAACTCAATGACAACCCACTCTGGGCTTTCCTATGTGAGGCGCATAATAGACAACGCCATCCCTTTGCCTGGGAAATGAGAAATCCACCAACAAAAGAGGCCCAGCAGAGGGAAGTCAGAGAAGAAAGGAGAGGTGGCTGCAGACACAAAACACACGCTGCTTTGTCTCCTAAATTACTTCTTTAATGTATACGTGGGGAGTTTTTCTGATTATGGGGGGGAAAAGTTAATTCGTAGAAAATTGGGAGAGTATAATAAAAGCACAAAGAAGAAAATTTAAATCATCTACAATCCCAGCTCTCAAAGATAACCACTGTTTATGTAGGGGGAAAAAAGGAATTGTTTGTATGGGTACACTGATCCTGTTTTGTTTCCTGCTTTCTCATTTTGTATGTTGTAAAAATGTTTTACGTGCTGAGTCAAAGGGTGCTATGTGTTCTCCAACACCCACTCTCCCATTTTCCCTTTACGAACAGAATCCTCCAAACTTTTTTTTAAGTTTTATTTTTATTTAAGGAATCTCACACCCAACATGGGGCTCAAACTTATAGCCCAAGAGATCAAAAGTCACATGCTCCTCCAACTAAGCCAGCCAGGCGCTCCCTTTTATTTTTCCTCCAAACTTTTTAATGATTGTCAGTATTTGTTATAGTTTTTATTTATTTACTTGACAGAGAGAGAGAGAGCAAGCATGCGCGCACATGGGGGTGGGTGGGTGGGGGCAGCTGGCAGAGGGAGAAGCAGGCTCCCTGCTGAGCAGAGAGCCCAACATAAGGCCCAATCCCAGGACCCGGGATCATGACTTGAGCCAAACACAGATGCTTAACAGACTTAGCTACCCAGGTGCCCATGATTGTCAGTAATTTTTTAAACTATATTTCCCAGACTCCCTTGCAGCTAGATGTAGTCATGTGACCGAGTTCTAGACAATGGAAGGGATGCATATACTATTCCCAAATGTTGCACGGAAAGGGACATGGCCTCCATTGCTTTCTTTTGTCACTTTAAGCTACTTCTCAGAGAATAAGGATGACATGTGGACTGCCCTGGACCATGCTCTACAGAGGGCAGAGCAACAAGATAGAAGGAGGCTGGGTCCCTTAATGACCTCACGGAGCAGAGCCACTGCAAGACCTGGACTAACCATCTCCATACCACTACATGAAGGAGAAACTTCCATCTTATTTAATTCATTGTTAATTTGGGTCTGAATCTATATGCTAGTATGTGTCTCTGATCTTCCTCCACAGTATAGTTTAAATGGCTGCATGTGTTTCTATCATATGAATGTTCAGCCTCAAAATTTATTGAATTAAAACAAAAGTTACTGAATTGAACTAATTATAAATTGTTGGGTCATTCGTGTTGCTTTCAAACTTTTCTTTGTATTAAATACCACTGCAGTAAATATCCTTGTACAAAACATCCTTTGGTACATTACTGATTATTTCTTAGGACACAGTTATAGAGTCAGAACTCCCAGGTCAAATAATATAAACTTAAAAAAAAATTTTTTTTCTTTTAGGAAGAACGAAGGTAGGTAGGAAGGTAACCTGATTGAACTTCTACCTGAACTTCCTCTTATACAAATATTTATTTACACAGATCTGCAAGATTCACCCCACAGCTACTTTTAATTTTATCACCCTCTCCCTCCAGTATATATAGGAAGGAGTATAACTGGTCACACAAGCTCTGGAGTTAGGTTTCCTGGGTTCACGTGTGTATAACCTTGGAAGAATTACTTAATTTCTCTATATTCAGGTTCCTCATTTTTTAAATAGAGTTTCTAAAAGTGCCCACCTCATGAAGATATGAGAATTAAATGAATTAATATGGGTAGAGCCTTTAGTACCTGCCATATAGGAAGTGGTCACTAACCATTAGCTATTATTATTTTCATTCTTTCTACAGTTCTTTATGACACTTGCTTTTCATTTAAAGATATATTTAGAGGCGCCTGGGTGGCTTAGTCAGTTGAGCATCCCACTCTTGATTTAGGCTCAAGTCATGATCTCAGGGTCGTGGGATCAAACCCCTCATCAGGCTCTGCACTACTTAGCTCGGGGCCTGCTTCTCCCTCTCCCCCACTCTCACTCATCCTCTCTCAAATAAATAAAATCTTTTTTAAAAGGTATATTGAGATTTATGCTAGATTTAAACTTTCAATTCCTACTGTCCACCATTGAGAGCCTGAATTTTCCATTCTTTTATTTTTAAAGATTTTATTTATTTATTTGACAGGGAGATAGAGTGCACAAGTAGGCAAAGCAGCACACAGAGGGAGAGGGAGAAGCAGGCTCTTCACTGAGCAGGGCACCCAACACAGGGCTCGGTCCCAGGACCCTGGAATCATGACCTGAGCGGAAGGCAGCTGCTTAACCAACTGAGCCACCCAGGCACTCCATTATTAGTTGTTGAATTTTCCATTCTTAAGGTGTTTGCTTCATACCTTGCTATTTTGAAATGCATTTTCCGGCCTCCTTTTCCCCATAAAAGAAATATACACATGGTATAATCTCTGTCTCTGCATACCTAACAATATTTTTAAATTGTCATCCAACATAAATGACCTCTTGCTCGGGCACAGAATTTTGGAATGACTTCCTTCAGAGCTTTGTCTCTGATTCTTTTCTCCTGCATGTAACGCTGTGAAGAAATTTGCAGTCCAGTCTGATTTTTCTCCTTTTGTTTCTTTTTAAAATGTTTACCTTCAAGTATGCTTGTAAGATTGTTTCTTTATCCCTGAAATTTAAAATCTCTCCTGGCAGTGACTATGGGATGGCTTCTTTTTCTTATTTATATAGGAAGGCTTTCTATCTGTAGATTTAAATCTCCCTTTAGCTCAGTGGAGTTTTGTGTAACTGCACCTTTAGATACTGCTGCTATTGTGTGTCTTGCTGAAAAATAACAATGTTCCATGTTTCAAATCTCTCTTGCATACCCTCCATATCCTTCATTGGCCCTCCGATCACTTTCAGCTCCTTGTGTCCTGGGAGACTTCCTAGCCTCAAGGTTCATTGATTCTATCTCCTAAATATTTCTTCAATCTGTCTATCTCTCTCCAACCCGGCTACTCCCACACTATCAGATCTCCCCTGCTTCTAGTCCTGTACGTCTACAATTCATTCTCAAAGGATCAGGGGAAAAACAACAACAACAAAAACACCACCATCACCAAAACAAAAAACCACCAGCATGTCTTTTAAAATGTAAGTTAAGTCATTCTTCTCTCTGGTTGTAACATCCTTCAGTGGACTGCACTTAGAATAAAATCCAGGCCACTTCATGGCCTCCAACACATTGCATGATTTGGCTGTGTGGATGCTAAGAGTTGTCCACCAGCCTACCCAACTCTGTCCTGTTGAGGTTGACAGCATTCTAGAATAGAGCCTGGAGTGCTGGCAGATGCTTAGAAGGTGGAACTTCTCTTATGGAATATGCCCAAGGCACAGCTACTGGGATGAGGATAAGAAATGGTGAAGATGCAGGACATGAGAACAGTGTGGAGGAAGAAGTAGGCACAGTTTTGAAGGGCCAATAGATCCTAATAAAAAGCATGTTCACTGAGCACCTACTATAGGCAAATACTGTTCTCTATATAGCTCATTTAATTTTTTAATCTTTATTAATTATTTCCTGTTTTGATATAGAAACAGAAGTTCGGAGGGGCGCCTGGGTGACTCAGCCAGTTAAGCAGCCAACTCTTCATCTCAGCCTAGGTCTCGATCTCAGGGTCCTAGGTTTAAGCCCTGCATTGGGCTCCACACTGGGCATGGAGCCTACCTTCAAAAATTCATTAATTAATTAAAAAGAAACAGAGGTTCTGAGAAGGTAAATAACTTGCCCAAGATCCCCCAGCTAAGAAAACATGAGGCAAAGATAAAATTCAGTTCTGTGTGATTTCAAGGTTTCTGATCTTTCCCTCTAACTTGTGGCCTCCCTAAGAGATGCATTCCAACAAAGCCTCTGGAGATGGAGCCACATGGAAGTGGAAGGATTTAACAGGTGCTTGGTAATCATCTCCTTGCTCTGCTCCAGAGATCATCAGTCTTCATATTCGACCAGGCTAAGTTTGGCTGAAGTAATAAACAGACCTCAAGATGGCTATGTCAATCCTGGCTAGGATGTGTCCACCTAGCAGAAGGAGGCCCTTTGTCATCTGTTCTTCTGTCATCTGATCCCTGGAGATGGTAAAGCCAAGAAATGAAAGGAACCTGGATTCCTCAATCACCACATGGGATCTCACCTATCAAATGCCCAATTGTTCTGTGTCATAAGCAAAAAACGAAACTTTTATTGTTGAAAAGCCACTGAGATTTTGGAGTTGTTTGTTATAGAAACCAGCATGAATTACACTGATTAATACAAGTAATAGCCCAAGTTTAAAAACTGAGGTTCCAAGAACCATGGTTTATATTCAAGTCTGCCTCATACCAAGTTCAGGACTCCTGTCCCTATGGCACCAGCCCCTGGTGACCTGGAGCTGCTCCTGGATCAGGTTCCAGCTCTCTGTGGAACTCCAGGTAAGTCACATCTCCTCTCTGAGCCTCAATTTGGCCATCTACAGAACGAAAGTGTCATCCTGGATGGTGGCATGGGGCACTTTGAAGGCAAGTCTTCCTGTTGCCCACAGCCCAAATACATCATTCCACAGGGACTCTATGTAGAGTCACCACCCACAGTTTTTGGGTTCATTGCAAGAGGAGGGTCAGAACTTTTTATTTTCCAAAAGAGTTAATTCCAGCTGATTATGTAATCATCTACATTTAGAATGCCTTTACAGTAACCATGGCAACCATGGCATATGGTTTCAAACTTTGTTCCAAATCTGCTGATGAGGATAAAGAAATGGCTCTTCGTGTGGACCTTACAGGACCAAGCCGGTTCTGCTCCCTCGTTTGTGGGGCGTAGCTTGGCTGTCGGCCATGAGGAGCCAAGACCAGGAGGGGAAAGGCTTTCCTAATGGAGGTGACCAACATCTGAGCTGAATTTTGCCAGATGAACTGAGGTGTTCCAGGCACAGAAGAGAGAGAGGGAACTCTGGCTGGAAGATAGAGCATGTGCAAAGGCCTGGGGGAATAAAGTATTTTGCTGTGTCCAGGAAATAAGCAGATGGGTATGTCTCAGGCATACAGACAAAGAGCAGACAGTGGCAGAAGCTGGGGAGGTAGACCATCAAGGATTTTGTATGCCAAGTTCAGGAACTTAGACTTGATTCTCAACCCATCCCCACCCCACCCACACATCACCTCTAGACCTCTTGAGCCATCATCTCCCTGGGTGGACTCCAGGCATCCATATTTCTTAAGGCCTTTCCAACAGTATGGTAGCCCTCAAAAAATTAAAAACAGAACTACCATGTGATCCAACAATCCTACTTGTAGGTATATATCCCAAACAATTGAAAGCAGGGTCTCAGAGAAGCATTATTCACCCACGCTCATAGCAGCACTATTCACAACAGCCAAGAGTAGGAGCCACCTAAGTGTCCACTAATAAATGGAAGGCTATCAGGACAACACAATCTATACACACAACGGAATATTACTCAGCCTTAAAAAGGAAGGAAATTCTGACACAGGCTCCAACATGGATGAAAATGTCCATGTGGAGGATAGGATGTTAAAATGAGTAACATACTTGGTAAAATTATTAAAATAATGAACATACTTAGTAAAATAAGCCAGTTACAGAAACACAAATATGGTATGTTTCCACTTATATGAGGTACCTAAAGTAATCAGATTCACAGAGACAGAATGCAGAAGGTGGCTGCTAGGGGTCTGGAGGAGGGGGACTAGAGAGTTGTTTAATGGGCACAGTTTTGGTTTCTCAAGGTGAGAAAGTTCTGTATTTATATTGCATAACAATGTAAATATAATTAACATTATCAAACTGTACACTTAAAAATGGTTAAGATGGTAAATTTTATGTTATGTGTTTTTACCACAACTTTTCAAAAAATAAAGATTTTCCCAGGGTATCTGATGGCCCACTGCCGGGAGCCCTGGGGAGCCACTGGGGGATTATAACTAGGGGTGTTATGAGACCAAATCTACATTTCAGAAGGAGCAACCTGGCTGAAAACTGGAGGACGGAGTCATGCGAGATAAAAACTAAAGGTGGGAGATATTGGGCCAAGAGAGACCGAGGTTCTGAAGCCCTGAACCAGGCCAGGAGTCAGAAGGAGAGCTGAGCGATGCCTCGTTTAATCAGGTTTTATTAACCCCATTTACAGGTGAGAATTGAGGTGCAAAGGTATCTACCTTGCAGCAGGTCAAGTAGAGAGGATTCATTTCTAGGTAAGTCTGGTTCCAGGGGGTCAACTATACATAGTTCACTGCCCCCTTAGGGAGGCAGAAAGCTCCTCTCCTATCCAAGAGGCACATCAAAGGGTGTATGTAAACTTCAGGAAAGGGAGACTCTCTTGCTGGAGAAAATAGCTGAAAGACCTCGAGGCCATGCCACCGGGACTTAGCCAAGACCCAGACAGGAAATACAGCCCTGAAAGTGAAAGATGCTTGTGTCCAAACGGCCTCTGGCTTCTGGAAGGCTGTTGTAAGCTTCAGGGATCACAGCTGCCCCTGATCTTGGCCAGAATAGGTAACAAATGCCAACAGGAACTCAGCCTCCTCCTAGGCCTCAAGGACATTTCACTCTCCCCTCCCACCTCAGGGCCTTTGCACCTGCTCTTCCTCTGCAGGGAAATTCCTTTCATCTCCCACTTTCTTACATCTGCCTAATCCTTATTCCTCTTTCAGATCTCAGTTTTAATTGCAAAGCATTCCTTCACATACCCATGCATAAGTGTGTGTGTGTGTGTGTGTTTGTGTGTGTGTGTGCATGTGCACGCGCACACACACACACACACACACACACACAGCCCAGATCAAGCTAGTGCTCCCCTCGGTCCTTCTCATATTCCCCTGTACTTCTACCAACCTAGTCGGTCCCTGAGGAGAAACATATGGCACAGCTAGGCTGGGTAATCCAAGATTTTTAAAGAGACCATTGATAAAGACAGGTCAAGGGGATGGGAAACACAGCCTCATGCAGTGCTCCAGATCTAGAAACAGTGGAGCATCATCAATACACCGTGGCCTTGTGGGGAGGAAGCTGCACCAGAACCTGAGAGGTAGGTGGAGGGCTGTGCCATTCAGTAATGACTCACCCAAGTCCCAGAGATCTGGGGGAATAAATACCCCATTTCCCTCCCACTCTGCCTCCGGTCTCTGGCCAGGACCCTGTTGGCCAAGCCTCTAAAAGCAGAGAACAGAGGAGTCACTGATGTAGTCTGCAATGATCAGAGGAGGGTAAAGGGTGGAAGGTGGAGCATGGATCTGGACAGGCAAACAAGAAAGCATCCAGCACACCTAGTTCCACCTTATAATTAGGAGGATATGCACATCTGTTTGATTACTGAAAGCCTCACTCTCCCATTCAACCTTGAACTCCATGAGGGACTAGGTCACAACTTTATTCCTAGCAGCTAGCATAGCACATGCACATAGAAGACACCCACTAAATATTTACAGGGTGTGTGAATGAAAAAGTAAAGCTGAATGAATGAGTAAACTCCTCAATGTGAAAAGCAGACACTCACAGAGGGAAGGCCTTAGCATCACTCAGGACCAGCCATTTCCCTTCAGACCCAGAAAGCTGGGGAGGAATGGTCATCACTGAGCAGCAGACATGACCTTCAGCCCCTTGTCCCCAGTCTTGGTTCAGCCTCATCCAAGAACAGGGCCTGGAGTAGATCAGCTGCCCTAACATACTGTATTCTCCCCCAACTGACTCAGACCTGGACCACACTGTCCAGACTCAGTGTGAGACCCCAGGGAACCCCAGTCCTACTACCCACCAACTCTTCTGGCAGGTCCTGTCCATCCCTCTGCCACATCTGACCCCTGCATTGTCCAGCCTGATTGTCCTCAAGTCAACATGTCTCCTCTAATAGTGTGGTTAGGAAAGGCTGCCCAGGACTGCAACCACCTGCCCACAACTCAGTCCTATGACCAGATTATACCCCATCCCACCCCCAGGCCTTACCTAGCCCAGTCCCACTGTCTTCCCTCATGGCTAATGCTAGCATCCCAGCATTTCAGATGGCAATTTCTGCATAACATCTAACCAGTTAAGGTGGCTTGGGAGAGAAAGGCATCTGTAGGCTTTACTTATAAGACAAACTTCAAGCCAATAAGATCTGGTTCTGCCTTCCTGTCATCTCCCTCTATATGGAGAAGAATACCAAGTCTCATGTGTATGGATGTAAAAGTTGTTCACTGCACAAAAGTGCCCAGCTGGATGGAACAGTGAGCAATGAAATCCAGCCAATGCTCCACTGGCCAAGCTGCGTACCTAACATGAGCTGGGTCTACCCAAAGTAAGGAGTGCCTATCTCTAATTTGAACAAAGATGCCTATGGGCCAGGGAGCCACCCTGAAACAGATCCTATACAAAATGTGGGCAAAAGAACTTGTACTCAACAAATCTAGGGCCTGGAATAATCTCTATATATCTCTGAATTTCAGGAAGTCAGATGACTTCAAGGCCAGTCCTTCCTGGAAATTCATTACACAAAAAAGATCTTCTGGAGTAACAAAAGATATCACAGCAATTACATTTATCAAAAAAAAAGCGTGGCAATCAATGTCTCATGCACTGACTGTATTTCAAATGCCCTTAATCAATGACTGTGCTAATTACACATTTATTGCAATTAATTTCATTTCAATTATGCCTTAATTACTAACCTTGAGTGAGATTGGGCAGCCCAGAGAATTCGTGTCACCACAGAGCTAGGACCCAGAGATAAGTTGCCATCATCCTTCGATCGAAAGATGCTGTTCCGTTAAAAGTTGGTTTATTGGATCAAGGCCTTTTTTGGAGAAGGAGGGGTCGGTTTCTCCAGGGAGGCAATTCATAATGTGAGTCTGAAACTGAATGCGGGAAAGCAAGCAGCTGTGCTTACTACTTAACTGGAGCTGGTGTTTAATTTGCTTCTTACTGATGCCTGTTCCTCACTGGCTCGTTGGCTGTGGTCAGAGGATAAATGCCTTCAGAGTTCAGGCTTTCGTGGTGTCCTCAGCCTCTGGCTCAGTCCCACTTGCTTCTTCTCTTCCGTCCAAAGGAGGGCTCTTTCCTACACCCTCCTCACATCTACAAGGCTCAGCTCTACATTCGTGGGACAGGGTCCAAGACTGGGGCCCCTTGCCATCGATGGCCTGTCCATTGACTCCCAAGAAGGATACCATTCCAATGACCCAGATGGGGATGTTGGGAAGGAACTTGCCCTGTGGCAGAGCAAAAGTAGAATTCAGACTCTGGAATCCTGCAGTCCTGGGTTCGAGTCTAGTTCTGATCCTTCCTAGCTCTGTGGTATTGAACAAACGATTCAATCTCCTGGGTCAAGGAAATGAAAAACAAAAGTGTCCAACACTTGGTAGGGGCTCAAAGTGTCAAATGCCTTCCACAGTAAACCCCTCTCTGGGGCTTACAGCAAACCCACCTCTAGGACATTTCTTTGTTTCTAGGAGAGCAGATATTTCCACAAACATCCTTTTTAACCAGCTCAGGAGAAGGAACCGTAGAAATCTGCTAGGCCAGACCTTCATCTTAATGATGGGGAAACTGAGGCCAAGGAGGGAAATATGGAAGTCACACTGTGAGTGGATGCCCAAATTAGACTAGAACTAGGTTCACCTGATTCCCAATCCTAGCATTTCCCTGCCACATGACAAGATCGCCTCTTTAGAAAGCTATTTGTCAGTATCTGGTAAAGACTGAAGACAAAATATCCTGTGTCTGTGCTCAAGGAGAGAGGTATAAAGATGTTTACTGCAGCTTTGTTTGTCATCAGAAACAAAAGTATGGACAACCTAAATATCCCTCAGTAGAGAAACACAGAGGCAAAGTGTGACGGATTCACAGCCTGCAATACCACAAGGCTGTTAAAATGTATGTACTTGATCTATGTCATAGCATGGATGAATTTCTAAAACTAAATGTCTGAATTTTTTAAAGATTTTATGTATTCATTTGAGAGTGGGAGCACAAGCAAGGGGAGGGGCAGAGGGAGAGGGAGAAGCCGACTCCCCACTGAGCAGGGAACCCGACTTGGGGCTCAGTCCCAGGACCCCAAGATCATGATCTAAGCCGAAAGCAGTTGTTTAACTGACTGAGCCACCCAGACACCCCTAATGTTTAAATTTTTAAATCAAGCTTCAAAGTATTTACAGCATGGTATCACCTATGTTAATTTTTTAAATTCACAAAGGCAAAGAGAGAGATATTAAAACATAAGCAGGAAGAACATGTCAACTGAGGACAGGATCTACCTGGAGGACTGGAGAATAGGATTGAGGAGGGGCACAAAGGGGCACTTGCAGCACTGTGCATAGCATTTTACTTATCTTTTTAAGAAAAATTCAAAGCAGGGGCCCCTGGGTGGCTCAGTCAGTTAAGCGTCTGACTCTTCCGCTCAGGTCGTGATTTCAGGGTCATGAGATCAGGCCCCACATCAGGCTCTGTGCTGGGCAAGGAGCCTGCTTGGCTCCTGCTTGGGATTCTCTCTCTCCCTTTCCCTCTGCCCACCCCCACACCTGTGTGCACATGTGCTCTCTCTCTCAAAAAAATTATATTTATATTTATATTTATATTTATATTTATATTTATATTTATATTTATATTTATATTTGTATTTATATATATAGGGTGGCTTGGTGGCTCAGTCAGTTAAACATCTGCCTTCAGCTCAGGTCATGATCCCAGGGTCCTGGGATAGAGACCCACATCAGGCTCCCTGCTCAGTGGGGAGTCTGCTTCTCCCTCTACCCCTCCCCTCTCCTCATGTGCTCTGTCTCTCTTTCTCTCTCAAAATAAATAAGTAAAAACCTTAAAATATTATATATCTTTATATATATAATATATAGGCATATATATTAGATATATATCTTATATAATATATAATATCTATATATAATATCTATATATAATATAGATATGTATTATAGGTATGTAATATAGATATTATATAAGATATATATCTAATATATATGGCAAATATGGTAAAATGTTCACGTGTTAGTCTGAGGTGGTAGTTTCTTTGTTTTCTTACTTTCCAAATCCCTCCTTCTGTTTTAAATATTTCATCACTACACTGAGAAAGTAAAATGAGTTAAGCTTTGATAATCGCCCTTTACTAAGATCGGAGGCACTGAACTTTGTGATGGTTGCAGGTTAATGCTTAATGCCACCAGAGACAGGGTGACCACATGTCCCAGGTGGACAGGCTCCAAAAAGAGCTTATAGGACATCGAAGGTACTCAACAAATACTAAATGAATTGATTAACTAAAGAATTAAACTGTAGTGGCTACTCAACAATGCATTTTTCTCTCCTCTGCTTATAAAAGATCACAGGAAAATCAACACAATGGGCAGAGTGAGACAGCAATCAGTGATGAGCTCACTGCAGTTACTTCGATCCTAGATGCTTGGAGAGGGATGATGATGGCTGGAATTAGGGAGTGGTTAGTGGACACAGAGAGAAGCAGAGTGATTTCAAAGATGATTAGGAGAAGAAACTGGTAGGATGCACTGGTGGAATGTTTATGGGGTTGAGTTCCATCTTGGAAACGATGCATTTAAGGAACAACTCAACCTTCAAAGAGTAACACACACTTTCAGTTCCCCTCCAGTACTGATACTATCTCTTCCTCGGGCTCCGGGTGGTGGGCACAGCCCTTCACCAGGGCAGCGTACACTGGCTGGATGCCCCAGAGGGCTTCCTACCATCCATTCCCTGGGTTTTCAGGAAGACTCCAGTGACTCAACTGTTAGTGTGAGGGCTGTCAGATGGGCAACAAGTTGGGCAGCAAGTTGGTCTAAGCACAGAGAGAGGAAGGGCTCTCCCTCTCACCTTTGCATTGTCAAACTTCTGACAATTCAAGTGGTCCCGCAAAGAATGTTCCCCAACTTCACCACAAGGCTTCCATCCTGACTGGGTCTCTAAGGGGATCCATGTAGGGCCTGTCTGTCACCTGCAGGACAGGGGTTGGTGCCAATTACATAAAAATACTGAAAGGGTTCCTGGCCCCTGAGTTCCTGAGGAAACGCTCTGCTCTGACGGCATTGGCATGTATCCGACAGTCAACGTCTGCCTTCATATCCCTTAAAAAGGAACACAGAGGAAAGCCCTTCTGTGAGTGGAAGGTTTGACAGTGCCAGTGAAAATTATGCGAAAAATGATTAACATAATCAAAATCTTTGTGGGTCACGCTGGAAATGCCTTTTCTTAAAACATTAGTCTTGCTCTTGGGTCTCGTCCATTCTTTTTCTGTCTTGAAAAGTGTGGAAATTTCGGCTTTGTCCAGATGGACTCACGGACTCTGGGTGGCTACAAATGGATTTCCCAAAGGCTGTGCACAGTTGGTTTCCTTTCAGCTTTTCTCAATTTTCATTTATTTTTCTTCCATCCTCACCCTGGCATTGGGTCAGTGCTTTTGGGTTGAATACATTTAAATGTCATTACTGATAATAGGAAAATCATGCCCACCTTTGAGCCATGCCACACAATATAGCTTTCCAGAAGAGGGAAAGATGGTTGATAAGCCATCAACACCCCCCTCCCACTTATCCATCAATCCACCAGGCAGTACACCAGTACACCAAGTACCAGTTCAAGTTGTGACCAACTCCAGGATGCCTCTAATCATCTCAATGACTCTTGCAAACTTCTCAAAAGTTTCTCAAAACAAATTGAATTTTCATTCAGTATCCAATTAAAAACAAGTTCCTATCATGCAAGACTTTGAAGCAGGAATTCTTTGCCTGGGTTCTGCAGGTCTATGGAGAGAATTCAGTGATTTATGAACTTATTACTTTTTTTCCCACTAATCTCTGAAGTTTAATATTTTCTTCCATTATGAATATAGGCAACAAGCCACAGTAGTATTAGAAGGACCTGGGATTTCGCCAATTAAACCCATGGATTTTTTTCATATCACCTAACAGTTGCTATATATTCCAGATATTTTGAAATATTTACATCCAACACTACTTTAAACTCTCCACTAGGTTGATAGGTAAAGTGTCAATAGAGAAGAATGCTTATCACGAAATTGTTTTTTTAATAATTAGGTAACTTTCTTTCTTTCTTTCTCTTTCTTTCTTCTCTCTCTCTCTTCCTTCCTTCCTCCCTCCCTCTCTCTCCCATTCTTCCTTCCTTTCCTTCCTTCTTCCTTTCCTTCCCTTTCCTTCCTTCCTTTCCCTCCTTTCTTCCTTCCTCCCTTCCTTCCTTCCTTTCTTCCTTCCTTCTTTCTTCTCTCTCTCTTCCTTCCTCCCTCCCTCCCTCCCTTTCTTTCTTTCTTCCTTCCTTTCTTCCTCTTCCCCTTCCCCTTTCTTTCTTTTCTTTCCTCCCTTCCTCCCTCCCTCCCTCCCTCTCTCTCTCTCTTTCTTTTCTTTCTAAGTAGGCTCCACATCCAGCATGGAGCTTAATGCGAGGCTTAAATTTACCACCCTGAGACCATGACCCGAGCTGAGATCAAGAGTCAGACACTTAACTGACTGAGCCATCCAGGAGCCCCTAGATAACTATCTTTCAATATAATTGGTTTCCTTTGGAATCTTGGGTATTTGTTACGCATTTAAAACTTTTTTTACTGAGCAGAGGTCCATAGGCCTCACCTGACCACTGGCAAGGAGGGGTCCATAGCGAAGAACAGGTCTAGGAACTCTGCTTTGGAGGAAGAGAATAAGGAGCGGGAGGGGAAAAGTCTAACAACCATGGATGGAGAAGCTGTTAATATGCCATCTCTTCCTGAGCTTGTCCGAGCATCAAAGCAACAAGACTCCACTTCTCTTCCACCCTTCTTCCTACACAACACTTCTCAAACTTGTCTCATGTGGTAAAGAATTTAGCTTCGCCCAAGAAGAGATCCTGGCCTTTGTTCCTGGCTCCTAGAAGATAACCTCCAAATCCTTAAAATTTCCTGGGAGACAGGAGTGAGAATTTGGGGGTGGGTTGTGACGCAGCAACAGCTGACTGACATACTTCCGGATATTAGTGCCTACCCCACCTGACTGAACTTCCTGTCCCTATCTTCTCTAAGTCAGTTCCCCCAAACCCAGCCAATGTCAGAAGCAAACCTTGGACCAGTTCCCAGCCCTCCCCCCTCCACCTTCCCTGCTTCTGTTTTGATTCTCGTTAGCTGTGTGATCTTGTGAAAAATATTTAATTCTCCTGAGCTTCGCTTCTGTAGGGTTGTTGGGAATGTTAGCAACACAAACACACCTTCATGCTTATAAACTCTCTAGGACAATTCTCAGCATGTGGAGGATGTTCAACAAATGGTAATGGATCAGCCATTCCAGATAGATTCCTGAGAACTAGTATAAGCATCACTCCACTGATGTGCTACAGAATAAGCCCAAAGCCAAGACGGATGAAGGCTATATAGGGATCTGACTGGATGGACGGATGGAGGGATGGACGGATGGATAGAGGGATAAATGAGGATGTCTGTACCTTTGGAAGAGTATGCAAACAGATGGCCGAATCATTTATGGATGAGGAATGGAGGCCCTCATCTCTGTGGACACCCAGCTACCTCACACTTGCTTCTTTTCCTCTCCCCCCTAGCTCCCACTCATTCCTCTCCTTCACAATCAACTTCTGGGTTTATTTTAAGTGTCCTATTGAACAAATCACAAAACCTAAATTGGCCGGTTGAGGGTTTCTAGCATTCTAATTGTGAAGCATGCTTCTGAATGACTTAGGAGCTGAGGGGAGCTTGAAAAAAGCCCAAGATGCTGAGAGAAAATGAGAAACATGACATTTTGAAAAGGAAGCCAATTTTCTTTAACTAAAACTGTTGCCTCTGTAAACCATATTATAAATCCAATAAATTCACATAATGCTATGGTAAGTCCTTTACAAAAGAGAGAGGGGAGGGGAGAGGGAGAAAGGGGATAAAGAAGAGGGAAAATGTTGCAGAGATTTCCAAAGCTTCCCTCCATTTAAAAACAATTGCTTTGAACCTTATCATAATTATTAAGAGTTAAACTACCAGAACTCAAACACAGGCTCCACCAATTCCAAGTGGTGTGACCTTGGGTAAATCACTTAGCCTCTCTATGCCTCAATTCCTTCATTTATAAAATGCAGATGATAATAATACCTGCTTTGTTGGGTAGTTGTGAGGATTACAGAGAAAATAAACGTAAAGCTTTTAGAAATCTTCCAGGAACGTGGTAAGCTCATGGCAAATGTGAGCAAATATTATTACTATTATTCCCACATACAGTGGTAAAGAACACAGCTGCAGGTGGGACCTGGGTGACCTAGAGTCCCTCGGGAATACAAATAAGGGTCGCGGTGCTCCAAAGACTCTTATCATTGCCTACACCTTCACGTACTGATATTCTCTGCCCTGAGCACCACCCCCGACCATCAGCCGGACCCTGGCTGCTCACAGGTCCAATTCCACACGTCATGTAACCCAAGTATGGACGTAGGCCATCTGGTCCAGTCTCAACAATGTTCTATTGAAAGAAACAGTCCAGCAACCAAAAAGTAATGTAAAGTATTTCAAATAAATATTTGCTCAGCCTCTCCAAGAATTTCAAAGGGAGACGTGTATTCTTAATATATAACAAACATCTTTAAAATCTCCTCTTTACTGCTGCTTTCAGTATCTCTCACAGCACGTCCCTGAAACTCACTCACTCTCCACTCACTCTCGACCTCCAGACCATGAGGTTTTCTGTTTCTCTCCCCCTCCATATCTTCCATATTAGCTCTTTACTGAGTCAACCACCTTAACCCTCTCACAGTTTTGGTGACTTCTGTACATTTCCTACTTTACCTGGATTCTAAACAACAAAGATGAGCTCAGGAGCTGACCAAGCAGGCCAGAATTCTTCCCTGTAGAATCATGGGAAGTTAAAAATACTGGCTCATAACTGTTGTCTCTGCTACACCAAGTTCTCTGATATCTCCCTGCCTTTGCTCAAACTATTTCCTCTACCTAGAATGCACATCACTTCTTTTGAGAGGCTTTTAGTTGGACTGGCATCTATGTTGTGAGAGCTGGGACTGAGGAGGGGGTGGAGAAAAGGGGGTGTGAGGTCCAGTTTGGGCAGTCTGATTCACCTCTGGTCTGGTTGGAAATGCAGAATGTACTCCCACGTACACTGGGTGGCCACTAGCTGAGCATCAGGTCCACGGGACATAACGGCTAGTAAAGAGCTGACTAACTGACCCAAAAAACTTAGATCTTATGGCATTTGGGACAAAAGAGCCCCACATTGGGGACAGGAAGGAGGGCTGGGAAGTAGGCCAGTGTTCACCCTAAATGTTCAAAACTATCAGCTGCCACTCACAAGTCTCTGTGAAGCAAGAACCTCAGACTCAGAAGGTAGCACAAGATTCTCCAGACCAGCAGGTCCAGGTAGCGTGTCTGTACCCTAACTTCCACCCCACAATGTGGGCCATGGAACCCCTAGGCCAAACCTTTGGAAAAACCCCTTAGAAATCTCTTCTTACACAGCAGTTTACAGTTTTCACTGGACTTTTACCTTCGTTTGCATGACCCCATGAGTCCACCAGGGTTGGAATCCCAGCTCTGACCATAGCTCCAGTGACTTTGAGCATGTCACCTGCCCTCTCTGAGGCCCAGTTTTCTTACCTGAAAAAAATGGGAGTATATTAGTCGCAATCCACGAAGCTTTGCTGCATAAGAAACAAAGCTCAAAAATCAATGCCTTTACACCACAAAAATTTATTTCTTGTTCATAATATCCAAGGTAAGCCTGTGAGGAGCTCTCCTCAACACAGTCACACAGACTGACAGAGTCTCTACCATCCTATAGCTGAACCATCTGGAACATGGGCATCTGTATTCATACGGCAAGGGAAGAACTAAATCACTACCTCAGAAGTGACATGCATGACTCCCACTCCTAGTTTATTGGCTAAAACTAGTCACCTGGCTCTGCCTAACTCCAAAGGAGCCAAGAACTATAAGAAAACAAATGGAGGGGCACCTGGGTGGCTCAGTCCATTAAGCATCTGCCTTCAGGTCAGGTCATGATCCCGGGGTTCTGGGATGGAGCCTCATGTCGGGCTCCCTGCTCTGTGGGGAGTCTGCTTCTTCCTCTCCCACCGCCGCCCCCATTTGTGTTCCCCCTCTAGCTCTCTCTCTGTCTCTCTCTGTCAAATAAATAAATAAATATTAAAAAAAAAAAAAAGAAAACAAATGGAATCTTTGGAAAGCAATACCATCTCTGCCACCAGGCACAATAATAATCCTTCCCTCACAAGGTGACCCACAGGATTAGATGAACAATTAAATTTCAAAAGGACTTTTAATATTTAAGCCTCAGGAAAATATGTATGGTGCAGCTTCTATCCGCTAGGCCTGAGGCTAAGTGCCGAGAATACCCTAATGGAGCTTACAGTCTAACGCACAAGGCAGACAAAAATCAGATAGCCACGCCAGGGAGAGTGTGAAGAAGCACTGACAGAGAGATGCGTAGTGATATAACGGGGAGGCGGGAATCATCAGGGGCCCGGGGAGTGTTCTCTGAGGTCATTCTTGAGTTAAGATCTGAAGTTTGAGCAGCCATTACGTAGACGAGCAGTTAAAGAGAAGGTGGTTCAAAGAGCACTGTTAGCAGAAGGAACAGCACAGACAAAGGCCCAGTGGCAGGAAAACTCCAGCACGCTTGGAAGACTGAGAAGAAGTCCAAGAGGCTTGAGTCTTGAGACCAAAGGGCAGCTTGGCATGAGAGGAAATCACTGAGCTCAGCAGAGGCCGGACCCTCCAGGCTGGGACAAGGATTTATTTGTCCTCCATCACCAGATCAAAGTGTGGTAACAGTCATTATGGTCATCACTGCTACTTTGCAGAAATAGAAACTGATGCCAAGAGAGGCCAGGAGACCCAGTGAGAGTCCACGGCCATTAGAGGAAGAGCTAGGATCTTGATTCAAATCATAACTAAAGTGTCTAACTAAATCCTCCCCTAAAGGCCTCAGAGCAATTCAGGACTAAAATCCTTCTCACCCATCATGAACAACACCAGTTCCCTCCTGGGGCTTATTCACGTGGTGTGGCAGTGGCCGGGGCCTGGCCAGCCCCATGGATGGCAGCTAGGATGGCTGAGGCCAAGAGCTGGGCAAGAGGTTGCAGGGACCTCAGGCCTTTCCTTCCATCTCAGCTCTGCTATTGTTCCACCACGGGGCTTTGGGCAAGCAATGCTCCCTTTCCAGCCCTCAGTCCCCAATCTCTGAAATGAAAACATTGAACCAGATGGTCTCTGAGGTCCCTTGCAGCAACAGGAGGCTTAGGTGTGTTTTCCAGCTGAGTAATGAAGGGGGAAAGTGAATAGGCTCCAAACCAGTCTTTATCTGGAGAACCGCAATTTGCCAAACAAGAAAATCAAAGGGAAATTGCAAAGATGATGAGGGACGAACCTTTTTTAGGAACAACAACCTAATCACAAGTCACTGCTAGAGACGAAATGTCACAAAAACCTTGATTTGCAGTTTTAGGGAGCAGCGTGCCATGGGAGACAGGCAATTAACAACGTGAGAAGCTTCTCAGAGGCACAGATGAATCATGGAAGGCAGTGTCTATAGGCTGGAAAGGATGCCAGACAGCATGTGATTAAAATCCTAGTCTGATTCATAAAGTCCTTGTGGAGCAGCTCCACCAAGAAGCCAGCACGAATCTTCCTGGACCACCTCTTGTAATGGGGAGCTTCATACCCACTCCCCTTTTGGACAGTGTCCAGCATAGTGCAATGCATACAGCAAGAGCTCAACACATAATTCTGAACGAGTGAGTGAGTGAGTGAGTGAGTGAATGAATGAATGAATGAGTAGCTCTGGTGTTGTTCTAATATCAGTCCTGATACTTTCACCCAGGAGTCCTAGTGCTACTCTCTCTACTCTTGGTCTCATGACTGCCCATCTTAGGAAGGGATCCCCAAAAGCAGACCCTGATTCTGGAGGTGCTACTAGGAACCTCTAGTTGGAGAGTGGGGAATTGAGACGGGGAAAGGAAGGAAGCTAATATGGGACATTAATCAACAGGTTAACACTGTGGGGAATTTTTGCTTAATCCCTCTAGGGAACCTCTTGGAGATGGTAGGGAACTGTGTTGGTCAGTACACTCGCCACATGGAGCTACTGAGTACTTGAACGGTCCAAACTGAGATGTAGAGTAGGTATAAAATACACACTGGATTTTAAAGACCTGGTCTTTAAAAAAGTAAAATACCTCATTAATGATTTTTATATCACTTGTGTATTGAAATAACAATACTTTGGATATACTGGGTTAAAATATAGTACTGAAATTGATCTTTCCTGTTTCTGTTTGCCTTAAAAGAACATATGTGGCTCACATTCATGGTTCCTATTATATTTCTATAGTTCAGTGCTGACGTGGAACATACCTTAGAGTTATTCCACCCAAGGGCTGAGGGAACTAAAGTTCTACCCAACAATTTCCATGCATCATTGGTTGAGTGCTGCTCCCAGGGGTGTAATTTTCCCAGCATTACAACCTGCCCCATGCACCAACAAGTTTCTGAAGGCAGCAAAAGCCCTCCGGCAGAGTTGCAGGACCCCGCCACAGGAAGCCACCAGCACGCTCACGAGTCTGGAGTGTAGGGGATGCAGGCAGAGGACCAGCAGCCCCCGCTGTGCAGCCCCTTTCATCACAACTAATACACACCCCTAGGGAGTAACAAGCCAAGTTCCCTATCACACAGTTATCACCCCCTCTTGCTCATTCATTCATTCATTCATTCATCGAGAAGAGAAGCATCTGAAATACAGGGATGCTGGCACACCAAGCCAGCCCCCTCCCCACCAAGGTCTGATTTTATCAGTGCCTCTGAAGAGAAGAGAGGAGGAGACCCTCTGGATTGCTAGCAGAGCTCACGAGGTGCTCGACCTTGTGCCCGGGATCAGGGAAGGAGCAGGAAATGACCTCGAAGGTGAGAGCAGGAAGGCCTGTCCCCGAATGGTGCCCTCCAACCCAACCGAAGGGCAACCTGGTTCGGAGCAACTCAAAGGTTTGATTGAATTATGAGCCTAACATGAGAGCCGTCAGGCATGGCTGGGGAGAGTGTGCCTCAACCACCATGCAGGTAGGGGTCACATTCCTGCCGCCGGGTTATGGGGATGGATGGCCAAATACACAGCACTCGACACTGGGTGGAAACGACTGACGGCCGTCTGCTGATCACAAATACTCCCAGCCCAGGTGAGGGCGACACTGCATGTCACACCAGCCACATGGGCTTCGCACTGCGGAGCAGAGTGGGCCCCCCGAGGGCTGGGGGAGGCAGGCCTGTGTTATCAATACAGTGAGGATCTTATTGGCTTCTTTGAATAATTCCACGATCCGGCAGGGAACTGAAATGTGCTACTCAGGGATAAGCAGGGACGCATCCGGGCCCCTTGATAAGGAGGGCTGTTCAGCCAGGGGACCTCACCTGTGGAAGCGGGGTGGAAAGGGGAATTTGTCATCAGGCCAGGCAAAGCCTCCCAGTTTCACCAGATGTAAAGACAGCACACCACACTGTGCCTTAATTTTAGCCCTTCTACCACAGAACACACCCCAGGGATGAGGAGGACAGCAGCCACAAGACTCATCTGGCCTCAATCTCAGAACCCTGCTCATTAATACTCAGTGCTACCTAAAGTGGGCTCAGAGCTGTGCTGCATTCAGCCTGAGGGGTGAGTGAGGGGGACACCCAGTCACGTGCACATTCCTGACCCTCCCGCCGCCCCCTAAATCACCCAGCCCCGGCTACTTGCATCCCTCACTCTCCTTCCCATCTCCTGCATTCGACAAAGACAGATATTAATACATCTGCCCTTTGCTCCTGGAAGAAAACAGACTCCGCAACCAAGACAATTAGTTCTGCCCTACAGCAGTGAACATGGAAGGAAGCTGGCTGTCAGTAATAAGGGTTCGACCTGGGACCCTCGCTTCCAGACCCCCACCTCCCAGCCTCCCGTCTTGTTTGCTCCCAGTGACCTCACTCAGCCAATCGGAGGGCCTTGTTCGCTTTCAGCACTGGCCTTTCTCAACTTCTATAATCAATGCCTGGCTTGAGACACCAGCTAGAGTGAAACCACAGAGAGATGAACTTTGTTCCGCTCTTAATGTAGCTCAGGCATCCGGCTAATAATGAGCTTCAGCGCACTGCTCCGCAGAGTGATGATCCCCAGGGGGGCACGTGTGAGACCCTATGAGGCGACCGCTCTGCTTGGGTGGGAACTCCAAGCTGCTGGGGCTTGAAAGCCCCCAGCTCGGTCCTTCTAGCTGCATTCTGGAGGGCAGGCCCCACCCGGACCCTCGGGCCACTGTGCTGATGGGGAGTGATGTCTGGGAGCTGTCACCTCACCTCTGAACCCCAAGCATCTGGAAGCATTCCTAGAGCATGACCAAATCAGTGTTGTTTACCAGAATGCCCCTGCTGGTAAGCCTTATTAAATCCAATTTCCATCAGAAACTAGCAGTTAAGTCAGAGCTGCTGCTCTGGGCACCTGGAGACAATAAGCCCACAGTCCAGAGGGGGTTGAGAGAATCTATAAACAAGACACTAAAATTAGGATTCAGGTTCCTGGAGAAGCAAAGTATACTGCCAAAGCTTTGCCATGAGTTAGCCAGTGGGCAGGCAGCCTGCTGGGAACTTAAACCATGCTTTTGTCTCTGGGTTTTGGGTTTTTTTCTGCCTCAGTCAGAAGTCACCTTCTCTTTGCTGGGTGGGTGGGAGGTGGGAGTCGTGCAGAGAGTGACCCTTCTGAGGAGGAGGAGAGGCCAGCTGGGGGTGGGGGAGCTCTGACGGCTAGTGTGAGGGCTGCCAGAGACTGGGGGGCCCAAACAACAGAAATCGATTTCCTCCCATTTTGGAGACTAGGAGTCCAAGATCAAGGTGTAAGCAGGGTTGATTTCTGCTGAGGCCTCTCTCCTTTGATTGCAGACGGCCTCCTTCTGCTTTCCTCTGTGTGTGTGCATATCTGTGTCCTAACCTCTTAAGGACCAGTCCTAGGAGATTAAGGCCTGCCCCTATGACCTTATTTTTACCTCAATTATCACTTTAAAGATCCTATCCCCAAATACAGTCACTTTCTGAGGTCCTGGGGGTTAGAACTTCAGCATATAAATTGGGGGCAGGGGGCACAATTCAGCCCATAGCTGACCCATTCCCTTTCAGAGTCAGCAAGGTCAGTGTGCCTCATGTAGGGCAGGGTCTCCACTTCCTAGGAGACCAACAACCCCCACCGTGGAGTAAAGAATCAGAAGAAGGGCCTCTGTGTAAAATGGCCTAGAGAAGGAGGGGCAGCACCCCGAGAAGGAGACTGGGTAGAGGGGAAAAGGAGGGGGGCACTGGGATGGAGGTCACCAGGTCTTAACACGGTGTGAATACATTTCCTTGGCAGTGTGCCCAGGAAGGAAGGACAGGCTATGAAGCAGCTTGCAAGGTAATGGGATATTTAGTTTTAAGAAAAAGCGACAGGATCTCGGTCATCACCTCCCTGCAGAAGGGTAACCTATGTGCCCCAGAGGAAACACTGGACCTGTGGGTATAAAGCACAGAGGCATCTTTCAGGGATAGGGTGGATGGGTTATGGACATTGGGGAGGGTTTGTGCTTTGGTGAATGCTGTGAAAGGTGTAAGCCTGATGATTCACAGACCTGTATCCCTGGGGCAAATAATAAAAAAAAATTTTTTTAATTGCATTTGGTTAAAAAAAATAATAATAATAAAACAGAGGCATCTTTCAGGCACGGGGAAATGAAAACATTGTAGGCACTGAAGAATTGGAGTAATCTGCGAACACAAACAGTGACCTCCCTTTACTCAAAGTATTCCATTTTGGCTAGAAGATCATCAGGGCACTTAGAGAAGCTTTCCTGCAATTCTCAACTCCTGTGATGTATCAAATAAGAGACCTAGACTACATAATTGAGCTCACAGCCTGCTCTTGTGGTCCTTCAGGCTTCTACAACACCAGCCTTTCTCTTTCCACACTAGATGAATTTAGAGTAGCTAATGACACATAATTCTGGCATGGAATTCATGACATCCATCCAAAATGTCCAAGCTACCAACTATATATTCATAGTAGCTACTACTGTAAATCAACAGATCTTCATACACACGTGCATGCACACACATGCACACCCGCACACATACGCACACACACAACAGCAGGACAGTTTATCTAAAAAGTGTAAAAGAACTTCTGAGCCCTATTAAGAAATTAAGTCTCTTGAAAGAATTTGGCTCTGTGTCTATTGGGTCAGAAACAGGACATCAGGGTGCCCTGGGTGGCTCAGTTGGTTAAGCGATTGCCTTCAACTCAGATCATGATCCCTCATCAAGTCCCTCATTGGGGTCCCAGCTCCACGGAAAGTCTGCTTCTCCCTCTGACCTGCTCCTCTCTCATGCTCTCCCTCACTCTCTCTCTCTCTCTCAAATAAATAAATAAAATCTTAAAAAAAGAAAAAAAGGAACAGGACGTCACACTAGAAGGGTGCGGTAGGCGGCATAATGCTCTCCCCTCCCCGTCCCCCAAATGATCTCTACACCCTAATTCCCAGGCCCTGTGAATATATATTTTGTATTAAGGTAGAATGCACATAACATAAAATTAACCATTTTACAGTACACCGCTCAGGGACACGGTGCACTCGTGACCTTGTGTGCCCACCACCCCCATCTAGCTCCAAAACCATTTCGTCATCCAAATACAAACCCCATGCCCATTAAGGCACTCCTCACTCCTCACAGCCCCCAGCCCCATGCAACCACTGATCTACTTTCTGTCTCTACGGATTTACCTCCTTCTGGATGTTTCACGGGAGTGAAATCAGGCAATGTGCAACCTTTCATGTCTGGCTTTTTCTACTTAGGGGAATGCTTCTGAGGTCCGTCCATGTTGGGGCCCACGTCAGTATCCATTCCTTTATGTGACCAAATAATATTCCATTGTACTGAATTCTGAATAAGAGGCTTCTCTTTTTCACTTTGAAGTGGGCTCCACAATTATGAAGCGGTCTTCACTGGCTCTGATGTGGGTGTGGGAGCTGGTCGTGCTCAACAGGACTGCTACCTGCCCCCCCTCCCTCCCCGCACCCTCCGCCATGCAGCCAAAGGGACCTTCCTTGGGGGCAGCCTGAGCTTGCCTCTCCTTGTGGAAAATCCTCCCGTGACGGACTCACCCGCCCCTGGCCCGTCTGTGTCTCAGCCCCTTGGCTGCAGGCTCCAGGTCTCTGAAAGGCCAGGCTCTGGTGACCCTCCATGTGTCCATCTGGGCTCCCTCTCCACCAGGAAGGCCCTCCCTCCGCTGCCCCCACTCCCCTCAAATTGATTTGAATCCTGTAACTCCATGATTCTAAGGTCCTCGTGCTCAAAAATGAGGCAAAAGTGGTGGAAGGGCCGTGATATCACTGGTGACAAAGCTGCAATTTGCCTCAAGGCTGACCTTCCAGGAAGACAGGCTGAGAAACTGATGAGTCCATTTAAGCTTTCACACTGACACTTTTGGGGATCATAGAGCTTACTTACGAGGGAACTTATGTAACCAACGAGATATAAATAAGCACATTAAAGTATTCCTGCTCCAGCCCAGCTTAATGGCCAAGAAACTAATTGTCAGAAATTGGAAAGGCTCTGAAATAAATATGGCACTTCATGTCACGTAGGGAACCTGGCCAAAGACGTCAGATTAAATGCAGGGATGCTGAGAGAGTGCTTCCAGACATCCAGTGAGCAGTTTTTTTTTCATTTTGGTCATTAGGTTTTCCACTTTCTCACATCCACCATCACTGAACAGTAACCAGCACCAGCTCAATTGTGCCTCCTTCCAAGATGAGGGGAAAGCCCGGGGTCCAGAGCTCATCCACCTGGCTTGGCCTCCCGGTGGCCAACGCCTCTATGGGCAGAGGCATCCGACACCAGAACCTCAACCACGAACAGGGGCATCACAGACCAGCTTTTGTAGGCTGGGTCCCCAGCTGTCAAGGCCAGCACCTGCCACCTCAGTCCTCCCCTCTCCTCCCCTGGCCCTGTGTCACAACCCCCCTGGACTCACTCTGCCAGAGCGATCCTCTCCTATCTTCAGTCTCTCCCCCTCCACAGATTCCCTCATCCCCCCATCCAGACAGAAGCCCCCCGCCCTGGCTCTGCCTTTCCCCAAGCCACCATGTTCTCTCACCCCTTCCCCCACCACCACTGATCCGCATCTGCTGCTCAGCCTTCCTGTCCTCCTCTAGGACCCCCAGTCTGGCTTCTGGTCATGCATCCCTCCTCCACAAAAAGACCTTTCTAAATCATAACAGAACCCAACACCCTTCACCCAAACCTTCTAGTAGGCTCTAATCCCCAAGAGGAGGCCATGTCTCAAGCTGGGCATTCAAGGACCATCTTGGCCTGGCCCTGTCCCCTTCATCTCTCAGCCAGCACACACCCTGCAGCACCTGTTCCTGACCTTCTCAGGCTCCTCACCGGCTCACCCTCCCCAGACTGTATCTCTCCCTCATTCATGCCCCCTTCCTCTATTTCCTGCCTTCCACCCCTTCGAGCCTTGGCTTCCCTTATCTATAAAGGGATGGCTTTGGATCAACTAGTCCCTGAGGTTCCTCCCTCCTAGTTCTAGAAGGAAAATGCAGCACACACACCACTTACCCTTTGTTCTGAATATCTAAGTGCTTTCCACCGAATATTCCACAACAGCCAGTGAGGATCCCAACAGAAGCAGCAGGCATTCTCTCTCTCACGCTTTTTTCCCTTCGTTACTTTCAATGTATTTCACCACCTCATGAACAAAAATAACCTGGTTTGATTCCCTAAGGAAAAAACAGAAAGCTGAGAGTCAAATTAGTGTCCACTCTCAGAAAATCAGAACAAAAAGTAGAGAGGGAACAAAACAAAACAAAGTGTAGGAGACATGAGACCCACAGATGGACCAGACAACTTAGCTCCCAGCAGCTGGGGTCCTGAACAGGGCCAGGGGGACTGGGGAAATTGAGGCAGGAAGAAAGGTTTGCCCCAGTTTCACTATTGGGATCCTGCTCACAGGTATCATGAATCACTTATTTTTTAAAGCAACATTGAAACCTGTCAGTTCAGTTCAGACATACAACCATTCCCTTCTTACTTAAGGGCAAGAGTTCACCTGCCAGTGGGGGGTCTGATCCTCAAAATGTAAAGTGTATAAGTCTTTATGTTTAGGGAAGTGGTCAGCTTATCTTTGTCTCTTGTTTGATCCTCAAATCAACACTGATGGGTGTGTGGCCTTCTGGAGAGGAAGAAGGATAAGAAGGTGCGTCTTGGGGTCAAGGAGGACTGGGATGCCAGCTGTTACCGCTGGGTAGCGCGCCGTGGGGGGGGGCGGGAAATAAGGAAAAGGACTTTTTGGGGCGCCTGGGTGGCACAGTGGGTTAAGCTTCTGCCTTCAGCTCAGGTCATGATCCCAGGGTCCTGGGATCGAGCCCCATATCGGGCTCCTTGCTTGGTGGGGCGGCTGCTTCTCCCTCTCTCATTCTGCCTGCCTTTCTGCCTACTTGTGATCTGTCAAATAAACAAATAAAATCTTAAAAAAAAAAAGGAAAAGGACTTTTACTTCTATCCTTTTGACATATCTTAATTATTTGATTCTGTTTCAATCAACATATGCTGTAATTGGCTTGAGCGTTTTGTTTCCTTTTGTTTTTTAACATACCCAGAGATGACAGAAGTTTTATTACTCTGGCTGTTCAAGAAAACAAATTGACTCTGGAAGGCCAAATTACCTGATGGTCCTTGCCAGTGTGTTAATTGTCTTCTATATCATCGTCTACAAACTATGGCACACAAGCCAAATCCAGCCTACCATTTGTTTTCATTAAGCCCACGAGCTTAGAATGCATGTATCTATCTCTCTATCCATCTATCTACCCATCTATCTATCATCTGTCTATCCATCATCTATCTATCATCTATCTATCTATCTATCTATCTATCTATCTATCTAATTTAAGTAGACTCCACACCCAGAGCCCAACACAGGACTTGAACTTACAACCCTGAGATCAAGACCTGAACCAAGATTGAGAGTTGGTTGGACACTCAACCCACTAAGCCGCACAGATGCCCCACTTTTCATATTTTTTTAATGTTTTCAAGTCAAAAGAAGACTATTTAGTGACAAGTAAAAATTACATAAAATTCAAATTTCAGTGTTCACAAATAAAGTTTTATTGGAACATATCCATGCACATGGACTTGCACAATGCCTACAGCTGCTTTTGCACTCCAACAGGAGTCTACGTGGCCCTCGAAGCCAAACAGCGCTTTACAGAGCTTGTCAGCTCCGGCTCTAGATTCCCACCTCCTATGGTTTCAAGTATTAAAGAGTTAAGATTATATTAGAAAATGAAATTTTAACCAAACATCTGTGGAACCTCAAGTATATTCTTGAGGAACACTATCTGAAAACATGCTTAAGGATTTCATACAGTAATGTGGGCTTTTTAAAATCTTTTCCTCTTTAACTTTTTCACTACGGAAAATTGTAAACATATTCAACAGTACACAGAAAATATAATGAGCCCCACGTGCCCACCACCCAGCTTCAACAATTATCGATTTATGGCTGATCTGGTTTCAACTGTATCCCATCCACCTGCCCCTCCTGCATTATTCTGAAGCAAATCCCAAACAGTATATAATTTCATCTGTAAATATTATGTAGCATACATGATTTTAAAATAAAATTTTACAGCCAAGGAGACTGTGACAAGCTGCATATAATAAGGAGTTTGCTGCTAAAGAGTCATAAGCCTGTGGGGGAGGGAGGGAGGAGACACACTTTCTAATTGATTGAGAAATGTCACTACCTGATCTTCCAACCAAACTCCAGGCTGGGTGACAGTCACCAGCTATCAGGATAGGGCAGCCCCTCCTTCCCCCATCTGTCATGATCAAGGGAAATAAATTGGACAGAGCTAGGGGCAAGGAAAGGGGGGTGCTTAATGTAATTCAAGACTGCAAAGGAGATAGACACACTTTCAGCTTAATGAGTTTAGGGAAGCCATGTGAGGACTGGCACAAGAGGTACCCGGGCAGTGGGTGACGTCTGGCTTCTCTTTCTCTTGAGTAACCATGGTCCACAGGACCTGGTGCGTCATACAACTTGACCCTTCCTTTCATCTTCTTGCCCTCTGCCACCTCCAGAACCCCAAAGACATCCCCCCTCCAAATTCTCCTACCCACAAGAAGAAAGAAGAGAGCCATGTAGGGGGTCAGGAATGGAGGGGAGAGGCAGAGGTGTGAGCAGGAAGCTTCCCCAGGGGTCAGACCCAGGAGTCAGTGTACCTGCATGCATGGGGACAAGTGAGCTGGATTAGGGATGTCACGCTCAGACAGCCAGTTTTATATGTCAGCTTGGCTTGGCTCAAGTTCCCAGTTTGTTCAATCCATCCCTAATCTAGATGTTGCTGTGGAGGTGTTTTGTAGATGTGGTTAACATCTACGACCCGGTGAATTTCAGTAAAGGAGATTGTCCTGATGTGAGTGGGCCTCATCTAATCAACCAAAAGGCCTTCAGAGCAAAACTGAGGTTTCTCTGGGGAAAAAGACACTCTGCCTCAAGACTGTGGCATGAGCTCCTGCCTGAGCAACCCAGAAGTCCGACGTACCAGCCCCCGCAATCACATGAGCCAATTCCTTGAAATACATTTACATACATAAATATGTATCTGAATGTAAGGACTAAGTGTTAGCTCACTTAATCCTCACAATAGACCCATGACAGTAGGTACTATTGTCCCTGTTTTACAGAGGAAGACACTAAAGCCCAGAAAGGTTGGGGTCACTGTGAGCTTGTTGCAAAGAGCAAAGGTGAGGGAGGCATTTGTCGCTTCCTTGCAGACTTCCCTGAGATACAGTCCAGTTCACTCCACTGGACGCAAGAAGATCCCTCCTTGGAAAGGGGGTGAACAGGAAGACAACACCGAAAGCCAAAGCAGGGTGCACATTCTGACCCCACTGTAGTAGCAGCAACAAAGCCCGAAGCAATCCCAGTAAATCAGACCATCGCATTTCCGTGTCACCACAATAAACATTTTAATACAACCCATCTTTCCATTTTCTCATTTACACTGTCCCTCCCATTGTACCTTATTCACTATGTGCTTCCGGAGATACTAATTCAATCGAGGACACCTAGATCAAGCCCTGTTGCTGGGGGAGAGGGGGAGACGGTGCTGAAGACTTCCACAGAAGCAGGCAGATATTCCACGACACCCAAGGAATCTTTGAGGAACCACATCCGTGGGGCCCTAAGACACGGTGGTCCCTCCCTGGAAGGTCATCTGGGCTGCTTATCCACTCCGTGGATGTTTCCCCCTCCTCTCCCTTGAAAACAAGCTTGACTGTTTTTGTGGTCCAAACACAAGCAGCCTGACAAGGTACAGACGTGCCTGAAACACATGGAGGGAACCCACGGAGTCAGAGGAGGGCTTCCTTGAGCAAGGCCAGCCGCCGGGAGAGGCTCCGGGGGTAGGGGCCTCTCTAAATAATGGGACGTGCCCACTCGAGAACCTCTGGAATACATTCTGCTTTCCAGAAACTAGAAGAGCCAGACACCTTGGAAGAGAAGGAACTTGCTCTCTCAAGGGGAAGCCTCACCTACACATGATCTTCCAGCTCATAAGCCCAGTTTAGGGACACCAGGGGAACCCCAGCACAACACAGGTCACGGTGAACAAGGGGAATGCAGCCCAGTAAGCCGAGGGCTCCCCTATTGGAGGGCTCTCCTGTTGGTAAGCTCACACGGGGGTGAGCTTTGGTGAGCGGGCCACTGCCTCGCCACTAAGTGCCCGCATGGCCCTCACGCCAGGAGGACTTAGGGAATCCTGGAGAACCTGTCTCCTAAGCAGCCCTCTCTCTGGCTCCAGCTTTGCCTCCAAGCTCTCCCCACCATCCATTTCAACCATGCCCTCTCTTCCGTCCCACCCGGCATCCTCCTCTCTTGGACTCTACTCCAGCAGCCCCCTGGGTGGGCCCATCACAGTGATGGCATCACACAGGTCTGTTAACAGGCGGATGTCCCCAGGGAACCGGGAGCTCCCTGGGCTCCCACCCCAGGCAAGCTGTGCCTGACGTCCTTCCTCCCCTTCACCTCTCCCCGCCCCCGCCCCCACACACACACACTCACAGGGTTTATTCTATCCCAGGCACCGCTCTAAGTGCTGGAGAAACAGGAATGAACAAGACAGACCCGGTTCCAGGCCCTTCGGGCGATTCCAGTCCATTCATTCGTTCAGTCACCAAATACCGATAGAAAACCACTATGTACCGGGCACCGTTCAGGGGTTGGGGGTACAGAAGTGAACCAACACAACAAAAACCCCTGTCCCCGTGGAGTTTACATTCCAGGTAAGACATAAAATAAATCTCTACACAAATTACTCATTACAAATGTGCAGCTGCTGCAGGGCAGAGCTGAGCATGTTAAAAAAGCATGCAGACAAAACTCTAACCTGGCAGGGCGCCGGGGTGGCTCAGTCAGGGACGCGTCCCACACGTGGTTCCGGCTGAGGTCCTGATCTCAGGGTCCTGGAAGCCAGCCCCGCGAGGGGTGGAGCATGGAAGAGGCTTGAGAGTCTCTCTCTCTCTCCCTTGGCTCCTCCCCCTCCCCGCCCCCTCCCTGCTCATGCGCGTGCGCACGCGCGAACGCATGCGCATGAGCTCTCAAGCGCGGGTGCTCAAAAAAAAAAAATCTCATCTGGTGACCCTTTAGGAACCACATTAACTGAGGCCTCGTGGAGGAAGGGGAATCAGCTGGAAGGGTGAGGGGAAGGAAGGGCATTCTCAGCAGAGATTGCAGAGACACAATAAAGACTAATTCAGAACTCAAGAAAGACCAGCGTGAGAGAGAGAAGGGGCACACGGTAAAGCTGAAGGACAGCAAGCCTCAGCTTCCAAGTGCGTTGTGACTAGGAATCTGAGTCTACCCTGAGGGCCACAGGTTGCCACAGCAGAATTTAGAGCATGATCGGATGTTTGTTTATAAAACACGATGCTGGCAGCTGGGCAGAGTGAAAGCAGAGCAAGGCAGGAGCTACTGCGAGGCATCCAGGGAGATAGGGAGGGAGGGAGGGCTTAGGGTTCCAGGGAAGGCTGTGAAGGTGGAGAGGATAGAATGAGAGAAGCTGGGGAGGTAGGGTCCAGCAGAGAGAAAGCTGACTATACTCACTGTTGGGTCTGCTGTGAAAAAGTACCACAGACCGGGGAGTTCAAACCGCAGAAGTTCATCGTCTCAGTTTTGGAGGCTGGAAGCCCCAAATCAGGTGGTGCCCAGTGGGGTGCCTTCTGAGGCTCTGAGGAACGCACCTGTTTCAGATCACGCTTCTGGGGCTGTGGATGGATGTCCTAAGTTCACATGACCTGTCTCCAATTGTCCCGCTTTTTATAAGGACATGGGGAATACTGGATTAAGACCCACACTAACGAGCTCGTTTTAACTGTGTTAAAAAACAAAATTCAAACAAGTCCCTTTGAAAATCTAATTGGCTTTATTAAGAGCTTCATGAAGCAGGCAGCATCCCCCCAAGCAAGTAAAGAGAAGCTCCAGGTTGTACAAAATGGAAGGTTGTTTTTAAAGGAGAGTGCGTCGAGGAGTTGATTAGCAAAAGAAAAGAAAGAAGTGTTCCAAGCCAGGACATATCTTTTCTTGGAGAAGGGAACCAGGGTTTTTGACTTACAGATGACCACTGGTGCCCATCAGGAAATTTCAGATTGACAACTAAAAGGTCACATTGCAAGGATCTGCTGAAATTGTGATTCAGTCTCGGTTTTCTGTGCTGGCAAGCCAATGACTCCACTTGGGGCTTGTTTTTCTTTTTGAACCAAATTCCTTCTTTCAAGACCCCAACCCAAATAAGGTCACATTCTGAGGTAATGGGGAGTAGGACTTCAACATGAATTTCAGGAAGACCCTTCAGCCCATAACCCTAAGAACAGTCTGGTAAGGAGTGAGGAGAAGTTTTCACGGCCTTTCATGTTTTTAGAGAGACTCAGGGTAAGGCAACTCCTCTTGTACAACTTTCAACTGTTTAGACTCGGTCACATTGTTTGCTCATCTGAGGCCATGCTTTACAGAGAGACGACCACATGGTCTGAGATTCCCAGTTCCCAGTGATGAAAATCCAACCCCGCAGACATTCCTGCCCAACACCTCAGCCAAGGGAGAAGCTAAAGGTTTGTTCCTCAAAACCGGGATCACCTTTTGATGGGTGTCAAGCCGAAGGACAACGACCAAGCCAAAGATCGGGAAAAGGAAGGGTTTTACTTGACACAAGTAAAGGAGAACACCGGGGGTATTTCCCAAAGCAGTGTCTCCTTAACAACTCGAGAAGTTTTATGGTGGGGTGCGTCCATGTATGTGAAGGGGCTTGCCCAGTGGGGAATTCAGCATGGAATAGGGACAAAAGCCATCTTAAAGGGACAGAGTCCAGGTCAAGGCCATGAGCGCCAACAAGGGTCAATATCATCCATTCTCTGGCTTTATTGGTGGGTGTTGGAATGCTTGCATGGGGCTTAGATCCTGCAAAGATAACTCAAGAATGTGGACTAGGTCAGTCTTAACTTCAGAGCCAGCGCTCAGAATTCTACCACTGACTTATTGCCCCAGATATGATTAGGCTCCCTCCTGGCCTGATAGTGGTTGTTTGCTCTTAAACATTCTTCTGTTCCCCTAAAATCATTATCTACTGGGGCCTATTCCTCTGCAATTTCAACATATCCCAGGAATTTCTGCAAGAAATGTGCTTTGGGCAAGGTATGCCGATCAGGCATAGATCACAAGATGGGCAGGGAGCTACAATGACTTTTTTTTTTTATGTCTTGAAAGCTTTGTCTCTTATTCTCTTTCCAGGGACCCCCTAGCTCCTTCTGCTTACAGGCCAGACTGGCCATGAAGGATGGACCAGTGAAATCTAAGCAGGGCCGAGGGGAAGGATAAGGAAGCGCAGCAGATTGTCCATTTCTCCTGTCAGTTTCCCAAAATGTCTGGAACTTTATCTACAAGTCTGACTGTCTCCTCTCAGAGGTCCCCAAATCTGAGCCACTGTCATCGAGGGGACTTGTCAAAATACAGGTTGCCTGGCCCTGCTCTTGGAGATTCTGTGGCAGGACCCCAGGCCTGTATTTCTATCGTGTGCCCCAGGGGTCTCAGGTCTCTAATAGATGTGGAAGCTGCTGCCACACAGGCCCCTTCTTCCACTGAGCCTGAAGATAAACATGTACTCAGGGCTCTGTGGAACCCAGCGGTGTTGATCTGTGGGGAACTGGCACAATTCCTAGCCCTTGATTATCCCACTAAATTGTCTCAAGACGGATTCTGATTTCCATTTCTATTCCTGCCTCTCAGCTCTGATTACTTCAGCAAGAGCCTTTCAATTGCCCCATTCTTTTCTTTCTAAAAGAACAGCCTCTAACTTCAATTTTTTAAAAAAATATATATAAGAATCAGCTATTTCCCACATTCTGGAAGCTTTGTGATTCCTACCTCGGGGAAGAGTTTAGGAAAAGATTTTATTTCTCCTCCTTTTGATTCCTTTAAGTCAACAGAGACAGCCTTCCATCACATTGATTGAACCTTTTTAATGTAGTTAGTTAGAGATGGCCACTGGTGAGTTACTCAGCTACCAATTTGGATTGGCCCCATGGCTGATGCTGGCAGGTCCCTGACCATGGACCTCCACACACCAAAGGCTTAGGGCAAGCCCCGCCACTCACTTCCTATGGCTGAGGGTAAAGGCAAGGCCAGTGAGCAGGACAAACCAGAAGTCCCAAGGAGGTCATATCCCCAGAAGGAGCCCTCAACCAATTGGCAGACCAGGGATCAGTGGATAAATGTGCCATCTTTTCCGTTCTCCATTGGGATAACTACAGGGTGGTGTTTTCTACACTGGATCCCAGAGTTCCCCAGCTGAAATGAGCTCTGGCGGCTCACAGTGGTAACCTGCTTGAGGACACACCCCTAACTGACTTCCTTCCCTTGCCTGTCTCACTGCCTTCGTTCCTTACGAGGGATTTCCTGGGCTCACCTCCCAAGAAAATGACTTGCACTCAAATCTTTGTCTCAGCCTCTCACCAAATGGAACACAAAGAGAGATGGGCACTATCCTAAACTGTTCTCCCTGTGCTAGATCCCAGCTCTGCCTCAAGAACTCAAATCCAAGACTGCACTCTGTTTTGATTTTTATTACAGGATATTTAAGGTGCAACATCATAGACCATAGCAGGTCTTTTCTGGCCACGCTGAATTCAGTCCTGTAATTCAATCTGCATGTTTTCTGAGACTTGGGATCAAATGGGGCTTAAAGCTCAAATATATTGTCAGCACCTTCAAACCCATTTCAATGAACAAAAACCAAAACAGAATTTCTGGAGATGGGATTGCGAAGTGGTGCATCCACTTTGGAAGAGAGTCTGGCAGTTTCTGTAAAGGTTAAAGTTACCATATGAGCCAGCAGTTTCAGCCCAAGATGTATACCCAAGAGAACTAAAAAGATATGTCCATCTAAAATGTGTACACAAGGGCGCCTAGGTGGCTCAGTGGGTTAAAGCCTCTGCCTTCGGCTCAGGTCATGATCTCAGGGTCCTGGGATCGAGGCCCACATCGGGCTCTCTGCTCCACGGAGAGCCTGCTTCCTCCTCTCTCTCTGCCTGCCTCTCTGCCTACCTGTGATCTCTCTCTCTCTCTCTGTCAAATAAATAAATAAATAATCTTAAATAAAATAAAATGTGTACACAAATGTTCCTGGTGGTGATATTCATAATAGCCAAAAAGTAGAAACAACCCAAACACCCATCAACTCAGGTGATGAATGGATAACGTATGGTCTACCCATACAACGGGATGAATGCTAGTCATCCAAAGAGGAGTGAGGTACTGATTCATGCTACAACATGGCTGAACTTTGAAAGCATGGTGCTAAATGAAAGCAGCCAGTCACAAAAGGCCACATATCCTCTGGTTCCATTTCTATGAAATGTCCAGAATAAGCAGACTCACAGAGACAGAAAGTAAATTAGTGGTTACCAAGGATGTATGAGAAGCAACTGCTAACAGGTACAGGGTTTCTTTGAGAGGTGATGAAAATGTTCTAAAATTAGACAGTAGTGACGGTTGCACAACAGCTCTGTGAAAATGCTAAAAACCACTGAATTGTTTTACAAGCTAAATTTTTAAATTTTATGTGAATTATAATTGAGAGTGATTATTTATTCAAGATGGAATGTGTGTGTTTCTGAAGTCCCCTGTGAACCTGGACTTCTACATTTTTTACAACTTTCTAATTTTCCGGAAATATCTTTTCAAAGCCATGTTACAACCTCAGAAGAACACAAAACCAAAAGTCTGATTTTGAGTCTTGGGTTGGCAAAGCTAAATTCCAAGCAGAGGTTAGACCTGTGAGCACCAGTGGGCACAGCAGAAAGGACACAGGACAGACACCTGCTGCTTCTGTGACCTCAGCAGGTGGTGCCTAATACAGGATTTTAAAACATTAAATGAGATACCTCTATGTGAAACTACATCTCAGCCAGGCAGAAATGAGTCTTCCTAAAGCAACATTTATGGGAGGAAGATCGCTCACCCATTTGTTCAGTCAAGGCATCTGAACCTTGATCGCTAATTAAAATGTAATTCATTTCAACACCAAGATGTTCAACCAACTCTAAGTCTGTAAAATCTTCCCCGTCTCACAGAAGAGAAATAGAGTCTTAAAGAAATCAAATTAGTGACTCCAGGTCACTCAAGTAGAACCTGGTATTGCTGGGGTTTGAACCCACACCTCCAGCCACATGCCTCGTGCACAGACAGAAGTCAGGCAGGGCCAGGGCTTGTGTGGGTTCAGCCTAAGGAATTCAAGGGAGCAAGGATGGGGGAAAAGTCAGGGCCACATCCAGAGCTGCTTCCTCCACCAGGAAGCAAGTGAGTATGGCCATCCAAGATGACCCCTGGAGGGAAGCCTAGAATAACTAACCATTCCGATTGGGACCAAAGAGCCAGACAGTTTCCCCCAGAATGCACACAATAGTCCTACTCTGTGAGGATCATAAGATACGTGTGTGCAGATGACATGACATGACTCACCAAGGCATACAGGTAGTATCTTGGGGGTGTGGGTGGGCAGAATTCAAACCCAGGCCTATATGACTCCAAGTCCTATGTTCTTTGCCCCTTGGTACCTATTTGGTAAACAACTTAAAACAAAAAATTTTGTTGAATTTAGATGGGGATGGAAAGGATTGGAGTATGGCCCCAAATGTAGCAATTGCTTTCCTCTTTTTTTTTTATTATGTTATACTAGTCACTATACGGTACATCATTAGTTTTTGATGTAGTGTTTCATGATTCAATGTTTGCGTATAACATCCAGTGCTCCATGCAGTACGTTCCCTCCTTAATACCCATCACTGGGCTAACCTGTCCCCTCCACGCCCCTCTGCTCTAAAACCATCAGTTTGTTTCCTGGAGTCCATAGTCTCTCCTGGTTCATCTCCCCCTGATTCCCCCCCACTTCATTCTTCCCTTCCTTCTCCTAATGTCCTCCATGCTATTCCTTCTGTTCTACAAATAAATGAAACCATATGATAATTGACTCTGTCTGCTTGACTTATTTCACTTAGCTTAATCTCCTCCAGTTCCATCCATGTTGATGCAGAAGTTGGGTATTCATCCTTTCTGATGGCTATGTAATAATAGTCCATTGTATATATGGACCACGTCCTCTTTATCCATTCATCTTTTGAAGGGCATCTCAACTCCTTCCGCAGTTTGGCCATTGTAGACATTCCTGCTATGAACATTGGGGTGCACATAGCCCTTCTTTTCACTACATCTGTATCTTTGGGGTAAATACCCAATAGTGTAATTGCTGGATCATAGGGTAGTTCTATTTTTAACTTTTTTGAGGAACCTCCACAGTAGTTGGCTTTTCGATCAGCAACTTCTCTGTTCTTAGCTATAAGGTGGAAATAAAACCCATGCCATTGAGCTACTACTATAAGGAGTAATGAGTTGACTGACATAAAGCACCTAACAGGTGCTTGGCACATAGTAGGTAGCCTAAATGTTGACTCCTTTTCTTCCGTAGGAAGCTTGGTGGCCTGAGGTCAACAGCCTGCCCCTCAGTATAAACAAAAAGAGAGGCACAGTTGGAGTGCCCAGAAATGACAAGACAGGGTGAGCAGGGCCTTGGGGAACATCCAACCCTACCCAGTAGATGACAGCTTGAGAAACTGAGGCTCAGAGAGAGGCGACAACTTGGCCATGGTAGTCCACCAAGATAGCTTGGCCAATCGGAGAAAGAGCTAGTCCATATTCCCAAGTTTTTTTCCTCAACTGTGGGAAGCAAAACTAATTTCTCCTCCACTAATCCTTGGCAACACTTAATAAAAACACTTCTGTGGCATAAATGCTAAAATTGCCTAAATATGGCTAACTCTTGGATAATGCTGGTTAATCCTGGCTAATGTTTGATTCTCTAAAGCATCTTTTCCCATCAATAAACTTTTTTGTGGGAAACTCTCATTTGCCTTGTGTTTCTTATGGAAATGTGATTTGTACATACATCCTTTCTGCATAAATATTTAGCTCATCATTGTGCTGCACAAATTCCCTGCAAATTAGGTGGAAATCAGCCTCAGCTGACAGAAGCATCTATACTAATCCAGCGGAAAATCATTATTATTTAGAACTTATTAAGCCCCAACAGTAAGTACTGGATGGGCCTAGGAACTTCGATAAATATTGAATGCAAATGTAAGCCAAATGCCTGAGCTGAGATTGTTCTTGTAATTTCTACCTACCAGGCAACAGCAAAGGTTGAGGAAAGAAAATGGGTTGCAGCTTGGCTCTGTTAATTGCAAGCTATTTCAGTAAGAGCAAATCACTAAGTACCTCCTCATCTATAAAATGGGTCCACCATCCCTATCTCATGGGGTTTCTTTTATTATAAAGACTAAATGAGATCGTATGCATCAAGTACCCTGCATGAGGCCTGGCACATAGCAGATGTTCAATAAATGCTCATTTCTAACAAACTAATGAACCCCAAGTGGGTGAGATGTAGAATAGCTCACAAGTGGGTAGCTCACAATTTGCTTACTGTTGTATCCGGCCCCTGCGCTACAAACATAATTGTTCCAATCTGAACTATTTGAAGGTTGCAGTTAATTCTACCAACATGATATAAAACTAAGTAGAGGACCAGTTTCTAGATAGCTTGGCATATTTATACAAAGTGCATGCTTAGACTTTTTAACCAATGCTGTCCCTGTCCTGTCCATACTCCTTGGATGTTTCATTGTGACCCAGTCACTTCTGCCTGTCAGTGTCTGTATCTCTGTGCCTGAGGGCTCTGGTTCCAGCATGTGGCAGGCCAGATGTGCCAGGGAATGGACACACCCAGGAGCTTCCCTGAGCCAATGACTAGAGGAGGTGTACAAATACCCCAGGCCCCTCACCTCTGGCATGGGGATCACTGTGAGGCACACCACTGTATTGACTTTCCTTCCCAGTTTCACTCCCCCACCTGTGTGACCTCCATTTCCCAAGGAATGTTTCTTCCCTTGGATCTTGTCTCACAGTCTAGGAGAACTCTGAAGGAGTTTAAGACGTGCCATCCCAAAATATGCTGCTCTGGCACATGGATGACTTTGCGCACTTCCTATGGGACTTGGGAGAAAGCCGCCAACTCCTTGCTTGAGGCCTCAAGGCTCTGAATGATCTGGCTCCCCTTTTACTCCTATCTGTCCTATCTGTCACGGTTTCCCCTGATGAATCGAATCCCAAAAGGTCTCTTCTTGACCAATAATTCTTTAACAATTCTGAGGTCCATTTTCTGCTTTTATTTTTCCATGGAGAACAGGTACAGATAAATGCAGCCAACAATTCATTACAGCAGTGAAAACAGCTTTTATTCTGAACCCACAGACAGGAGGGGAAAGTGCAGAGCTCTATTCTGATTTGTACAGATGTGACTGGGCATTACAAAGGGAGAATGAGAAAAGAAGGAGGGGGAATGGTTGTGAAAACTTATAGGAAGTGGGAAGGGGATGTTGGTCCACGTGAAACAGACCTGAGTTTGCTAACTGATGCCTACCAAAGTCAGGCTATTGCTCTCCCACACAGGCTGGGAGACAGGGACCCCATCTTCAGGGGCTGGCTGGAACAAACAGCAAATTCATTTGGCAGCCTTGATTTTTCTCAGGCAGCCACTTTAAGGGGTCTAGGGTCATCCTAGGGATGTGGCCTTCAGTTAAAAATGATGGTAGTGTTTGTTCAAATCTTTACAGGCCGAGGTTGAGACCTAGTCAAGAAAAGGATTCAGAGGAATTTGGCTGGACCTTGGTCAAGGAGAGAATCTTTGTCAATGACACTGAATGCTTATCTGTGCCAACTCTCCATCCCCACCCCAACTTCCACCCATCATCTTCCCAGGCCCTGGTCTAAAGCCTTCTCCAGGGCGCCTGGGTGGCTCAGTGGGTTAAAGCCTCTGCCTTCGGCTCAGGTCATGGTCTCAGGATCCTGGGATCGAGGCCCGCATCGGGCTCTCTGCTCTGCGGGGAGCCTGCTTCCTCCTCTCTCTCTGCCTTCCTCTCTGCCTACTTGCGATCTCTCTCTCTGTGTCAAATAAATAAAATCTTAAAAAAATAAAATTAAATTAAAAAAAATAAAAAAAAATAAAGCCTTCTCCAACAGAAGGAAATCCTTCCCCCTCCAGGCCTCCCTGGGGCACCTGCAATGATGAGTGAGATTAAGGGCAGTTCTGTTTATCCTTTTTGACAATCCATAGGTTCTTTAGAAGAACTCTTCCCCACCTCCTGCAAGGCCTGGTGCACAACCCAACACACAGTAGGTACTCAGTGAATGTTTGTTGAGTTAATTAATGAAGCCCTCCAGTCTTAATCGCAAATACATGGGATGCTTCCTTCAAACCACCACTCCCTCCCCCTGGGACCTGGGGTAGATTGGACAATTACTCCAGTGCTGGAACAAATCACCCTCAGGCGTTCGATAAAACTATTCAATGAATGTTGCTGACAAAGATGCTGATTGTGCTGCTTTGACCCTGAAAGTAATTACATGCACCAGCATCCATCTGCCGGTGGGGTGGCCCGGAAGGGGGTCCTCACCTCCACGGAGCTCTGTCTTCTAAATAAACTCAAAAGAGCACGCGTTGTCACTTCCCCAGGTTCACTGTCACTTGTTAGAAATCAAACAGAGGGCAAGTTAGAGGTGCGATCTGCAATGCAATCATCTCCCCAGGCCCCAGCCATGCACCCTCCATCACCTCCATCTCAGATACCGAACCCCGTGAACCCCCTCCCCCCCCCCTGAGAAGTCACAGGCCAGCCCTGATCAAATGACTGCTCTGCCCTCAGCCCACCACTATCCCTTCCACATGCCGGGCACGCCAAAAAGCTGGAAGTCAGCCTCGATGCTCGTCTCTCTTCACCTACCCATCCATTATCCACTCGTTCCACAAGCACCTGTTGCTCCTAATAGGTAAGACCTATTAGTGCTGGGTTTACACTAATGGGCAAGACAGGCCTGGCCCCAACCTTCATGGAGTTCACAGTCTGGAGAAGGAAATAGAAATTAACCAAATAGACACACAAATGTTCAAATTTAAATTCAACACATCTATCATTTGCTGGGTGCTTTGCCAGCCCTCAAGGGGAGGAGGGTAGCATGAGGTGGGAGGTTACTGACCAGGATACCTCATTGTTCCCCTCAGCTTGACTACACCCTAGACAGTCTCTTCCTGACTAGAGGCCCCTGGCCTCTCTTATCTTAGAGTGTTTACTTTAGAAACCTTGCAATTATAAGTTCTTTCTCTGCCCCTTTGGGATGTAAATCTTCTCCCAGCCTCTTGCCGGTTTTACAACCCTGGTATGTCTTTCTCAGGGATCTGGGTGCCATCCCTCAGAAATGAAATCACTAAGAAAGATAACGCCCCTGTCTCCCACTCTCTGTGGGAGGGTAGGAGCCTAACTTTGACAAGCACCAATGACCAAACACAAATAAACCATTGCCCTCTGCTACTTTTCCATTCGCTTAAAAACCCTCCTGCCTTTTGTTTCAGTTGACTTAAGGTCAGTCTCTGTCCCCTATTGAGACAGTCTTAAGTAAGGTCTTACTTATCTCTAACTCCAGTGCAATGTTTCCTTGGCATCACACAGAAATGAATAAAGTGTGGGTCCTGCCCCTCCCCAAATAATTTGAGGCCTGATTAGGAAGAGAAGTCAAAACTTTCAATATTGTGGTAAATTCTATAAAAGAAAACCAGAGGAAGCCACGAGAGGTTGTAACAAGGGAAAAGAATTCAGCTAAGGAGAAGCGGTATTTAAGCCGAGACACATGTTTTAGACACAGGGGACTAGTACACATCAAGGCCTTTAGATTAAACATTCAGCTTCAGGTCCTTTGAGTCCCTGTCCCCATCAAGCCCTGTTGTATTTGCACAGGTATCTCTTCTTTCGCTTTCCAAAGCTCAGCTCTGACTGTGGGCTGCGTGAATTCCCAGCACCGCCTGAAGCAAGTCCGGAGCTCGTAACTTCCCCAGCCATGGCACCAGACTGGGTTCGACCCGGCTCCTGTTACCCCTCCAACCACATGGACAGAAAGCGTCTCAGAGAAACACAAGCTTCTCGGAGGTGACAGAGAAGGGAGCTTCTTGCAGTGGCCCCCTGATGACAACCCAGGAAGTACAAGTGCACAGCGGCGACATGACTGAGAGTCAGCTCACACAGTCGAAGTACCAATAGGAGGAACGACTGTCCTCTCCTAGTGGACCAAAAATCCACTTATTTCACCTTATTCTGTGACATAGGACCTTAAGCAACCAGGAAACACAAGATCAGTCGCTGCCGAGTGCATTTCTGGAGCAAAAGACGTGCCTGGCGCATGGCTGTGTCCCAGGACCTCACTGGCCCTCCAGCCCCTTCCCTCCTCCCAGCTCCCACTACTCCTCCAACTCCTCTGATGGGGAAGGAGCATGAAGGTTCCCTTTCCCTTGGGATAGAGCTACGGTCTTGATGCTATTGCATTTGAACCCCCATGAATGCCTGACTTCTGCCTCTCGACAGGTTTCTTCAGGGAGCTCTCCTCGGAGAAGTCACCAAACAGGACACACCATGTTCTGCTGTGATGAGCTGGGCCCGTGCCCAGTCCACGCAGCACAGAATTCCAAGGACCCGAGGCTAGAACCCAGAGCTCAGGCTCATGACTGGTGGCGACTGTGCCTCCCTTAAAGGTCCAGGAGCAGTGGGCTGGCCGGGAGGGCAGACTGGCCTGAAAGGTCCTCCTCAGGAAGGAAATGGTGACTTCCGTGTACAGCCCCTGTGACCTCCTGCACAGGTCCCCGTGATCCAGTCACTGTCGTGGACTGTCACCTATCAGAGGGTCAACTCCTCCTTCTCCCTGAGGGCAACGAGAGCGCCTCTCCATCACCGCTGATCCTTCAGCTCTCTCATCTTCCTGGCCCTGAGCACAGGATTGTCTCAGTCGGACCCTCTTCCTGGGTCACGCTCTCCAACCCAGCACCAAAGCCCTAGTCTCTTCACCCCCAAAATACCCTCCTTTCCTCACCTCTAGGCCCAGTGCCTGCTTATGCCTCTGAGCTCTAGGCAAAGGCCCAAGCATTCAGCAACTTCCCTGTCCAGGAACTTCCTAAAGCCAGGCCGAAAGGCCAGCAAGAGTCTTGGCAGAGACTCTTGCTTCTGTGACCAGCTCTATCTGCATCCCATCAAGGGCGATAAGTTACTGTGGAGATGGGAACAGGGCTTTTTTCTTTGATCCAATTAAGTCACATGCTGACTGTGATACTCCCCCCCCTCATCTAAGGCAGCAGTACCTTTCCAATTCCTTCCCTTCTGCCCGGGCTGCAGGCCAGCCACCGGCCAGGAGTCTCTGCAAAGTAGAGATGAAGCTGTGGAATCACAAGGGCCACATGATGGGGTAGGGGACAGGCCCAGGAGGCAGAGCACTGACCAGGGAGCACCTGAGATAAAGATCTGCCAGGACGGTGCAGCACAAGGTGGCCCAGGGCAAACCACATTAGGGAGCTAGCAGAGAAGTGATTTTATAACCCCTGGAAACTGGGAGTGTGAACTTAACTAGAAAAAAAAAGATCTTTGTCAATATAATTATGCATCTTGAGATGAGATCATCCTGGATTACCCAGGGGGACCTGAAATCCAATGACAAGTGTCCTTTTAAGAGATACACAGAGAGGAAAGGAAAAGGCCATGTGAAGTCAGAGGCAGAAGCTAGAAGGATGCAGCCATGGGCCAAGGAAGGCCGACAGTCACCAGTAGCTGGGAGAGTTGAGGAAGGATTCCCTCCTGGAATCTTCAGAGGGAGCAAGGTACCTTGATTTCAGATTTCTGGCCTCGAGAACTATGAGAGAAGAAATTTCTGTATTTTAAGCTACCCAGTATGTGATCATTTGTTAGAGCTACCACTGGACATTGATACAGCCACCAACTCCCATCCCTTCTTGGCTAAGTGTTCCTCCTGGGGTCAACACCCCAGCATTTCCAGTCTGCACCACCAGAAGCAGAGTGCCTCCTGCAGCCAGAGAAAGCCCTCGGCCAGAGACACCCCTGTGCTTACAGTAGGAGGCCATCCTGAGAGCAGGAATTGCCCACTGAAATGACAGGTGACTTCTTGGGTAGAGAGGGGCTGGGGTAGGGAGAGGGGACACTGAGAGCCCCCACACACGGTGGCTGGATTTGGATCAGGGTCACCTTCTGGTCCACGTAACTCTGATCTCCAAGGGGACCCCATCAGGAAGCAGGCTCCTCCTTAGGATCAGACCCCCAGGTGGGAAAAGGAACTCACATCAGGATGTGCCATCTGTATGCCCACATACACATTCCCTCGCACACCTCCTTCCAACACGGAGGGCAGAATAATGGCCCCCAAAGATGTCTGGTCCTCATCTCCAGAAGCACCATGAATATGACCTCACGTGCCCAGACGGACTTTGCAGATGTGATTATGTTGAGGGTCACAAGATGGAAGACTGTCCCAGATTGTCCAGGCTGGCCCAGTGCAATCACAGGGTCTTTGCAACTGAAAGAGGGAGGCAGGTGGGGGAGGGGGTCAGAACCAGAAAGAGAAAGGAAGATAGTATTTTGCTGGCTTAGAAGGCACAGGATGGGGCTGGAGCCAAGGACTGCAGGCAGCCTCTAGCATCTGGAAAAGGTCAGATAAAAATGTCTCTCCCAGGCACCTGGGTAGCTCAGTGGGTTAAAGCCTCTGCCTTCAGCTCAGGTCATGATCTCACGGTCCTGGGATCAAGGCCCATATCGGGCTCTCTGCTCAGCGGGGAGCCTGCTTCCCCCTCTCTCTCTGCCTGCCTCTCTGCCTACTTGTGATGTCTCTCTCTCTGTCAAATAAATAAAAAAATCTTCAAAAAAAATCTCTCCTACAACCTCTTCACACCTTGGTTTTAGCCCAGTGAGACCAACCCATTTCAGACTTCTGGCCNCTCTCTCTGCCTGCCTCTCTGCCTACTTGTGATGTCTCTCTCTCTCTGTCAAATAAATAAAAAAGTCTTCCAAAAAAATCTCTCCTACGACCTCTTCACACCTTGGTTTTAGCCCAGTGAGACCAACCCATTTCACACTTCTGGGCTCCAGATGTGTAAGATCACAATTTGCATTATTTTAAGCCCCTGAATTTATGGTAATTTACACAGTACAGGACACTAATACATTTTACAGACACAAAGAAACCTTGAGACGAGTTGTGGGCTGTGAGGAACAGGATGGAGCTATTATCAGAGGCTCCCCCGGACTCGGCAGGACTCCCTTTCTGAGATGTTGCTCACCGCTGTGTCTCAGCATCTAGCAGAGTCCTAGGTGCATGGAGGGACACTGTCATCACTTGCCTCATTTGATGGAATTGTGTTGCATTGCTCTGTACACTTCATCATATCTAACAGTGTTCTGCACAGACTAGTTGTTTACAAATACTTGTCAGTTAAATGCTTGGTCAATCGATTGGTTTTCAATTGAGTGAAACAAAACTGTTGCTCCTCATGGTTCATTCCTTTGCTTTCTCGGTTTCCCTCGCCTGCCCTGAGTCAAGCCACCTGCTTCTGAGCCCATTGCCTGAGAGAGGACACAGGACGTCCTGCCGGGTGAGCAGGGGCAGAGACCCCCGCCTGGTCTAGGTCCCCATAAGCCTGGCCCTTGGGGACAGAAACAAAATGTTTGAGAGGAGCCTGGCCCAAATGTCCTTCTCCTTCCCACCAGCCATGAAGGAAACTTCCCCAGGGACTGGAGAGGGAAGACTGGTCAGATGCAGCAGGAAAAGTGTCCTGCTCCCCAGGGAGGCAGCAGGAGCCTGGGAGGGAAGGCTGGGAGTCAGACCAGGCAGGGGGCCCCAGGAGCCTAGACTGCTGGGCATCCCATGTGTGATGCCGTATTTAAGACAGAACATGGCAGACTTTGGGGAACATGCTAAGTGCTGCTGGGATTGTCATCAGAGCTGGGGGCCAGACCAAACCCCAGGGGCGGGGTTCCCTGAAGGGCAGGGCCATCTCCAGCATGATCCCAGAGCAGGAAATGAGGGC
>LNAC01000202.1:1875308-1944434 GCA_002007465.1 Ailurus styani | reverse complement strand
CCCCCCCCCTCACCCCGGAGCCTTTTATACAGTCAGTATAACTACATAGGAGAGCATCAGTTTTTAACACACCCCCCTCCACTCTATGGCCAAATTATTTCTGGTAATAATAGTGGAATAACCATTAATAATCTTTACTTCCCTGACTCGTCCTTTAGTTTTAAAAATCTCTAACAACTGTCAACTTCCATATAAAGGAAAAATTGTGATGTTACATATGTTATTCAGATTCAATAAAATACTGTAGGAATTAAAATTTGCACTTGCCAAGCAAAAGTCTTCCCGCTCACAGGGCACACCCCATTTCATCATTCTAAATCTTAAACATGAATAAAAGCTCCCAGTGGTCCTACAGAATGATAGAATCAAAGTCACTGAAGAGCCCTTCATCATTTAATTACTATCACTCCCAATATTAAGCCAACTGTTTAAATGCAGGAAAGTGCATACCACAGACATAAGAGGCCTGAACTGAACCCAAAGCAAACTTGGATGAGTCTGGGTCATTGGAACTTACCTGCAAAATGGACGCATGGAGCTGAGCCCATGGAAGTAGAGGCATGACTATAACACGGACTTGTTTAATTTGGCATCCATGAGAAACACAATATTTAGGAAAGGGTGATTGAAACATGCTAACTTGAAACTTACATGTACATTATTAAAACCCAACAGTGAGCAGAGCCACTGAGACAGCAGATCAACCCGAATATTTCAAGGTGAAGGAGAGTTTCACCATCCCTGTGGCTTAGAATCCATTATAGCTGTTGTATTCACTACAGATAACACTGTCCATTACTGCCCATACCCAGGCAGCACAAACTTCATCCACTGTTGGCGGATGGAGCCCCTTCCATTCTTTGGGGGATTTCCTACTTCAAAAAGTGAAAATCGTTCACATTTATTAAGTGTCTGCCATTGTTTTAAGAGCTTGACATGTATCAACTCACTAACTATAAACTGTCATTATTCCCATTTTACAGATGACAACACTGAGGCACTCAGAGGCTGAGGTATGGCACATGGGAGTGCTTTGTATGCTGCAAGAGCTGTGCAAATATGACTGGGGGTGGCAGTCAGAATAGTGAAGATTTCATGCATTTGGTCATGACAGTGGACCAAAAATATCAGGGAGAAAAAAGAAGGTAGATGTTTATGAGGCTGTTAACAACCTGGACAAAATTCCACAGCCAGATTCAACAGTGCCAACATTCTGTTACCAAAAGAGAGCCTGTGAAGACAGCAAACGGCGGGACCATGTTTCCCAATGCCAAGCAGCCAGCTGCCAGAGAAGCAGCTCAGCTCACAATCAGGGCAATTGCGAAGCTGCAGAGAAGTGGCCTCAGTGTTTCCCAGGCCCCTGAAACCCCACAACCCAGAGCAGGTTGCACGGGGATTGTTGGCTCTGTAGCGTACCCAGAGGAGGGAACTGTGAGCAGCACATGACCACAAAGCCGTCCACAGAGATGCCAAACACAACCCTTGGACTAAGTACAAGGCGATCTGGAAATCCATGAACCTCTCAATAGAGGCAGAGAAATAGAATAAAGCTGTTCTTTACAAAAGCACATTCCGTACACACATAGGGTGGGGCCTGGATACTTCCGTCTTGTCCCTTGTTGGCTTTCATTTATTGAATGCCTGGCCCCTAAAGCCACTCTTTTCTGCCCACCAGTGAGTACTTGTAGAAGGCAGTTACCCAGCACGACTGGGGTGCAGAGAGAGGCAGACACAATGAGGACCAGAGCTAGAGGCCCCGGGCTACCCGCTAGTGACCCTGGGAGCAGCTAGACAATCCTGGAGGTGGGGGCGAGGCCTCATCCTGGAAGGTCCCACAGACCACCCTTCCGTCCAGCGCCAGAGTGGTCCCAAAGCCTCTGCTTGCATGTCTCCAAGGACAAGGCATTCGCGGCTGCTCAAGACAGCCCATGGACAGCTTAGAGGATGAGAAAAGGCAGACTCTTGCTCAAGTGCCCCCTGCTGCCCCTGCCTCCATATGCAAGCCATGCCTGTGCCTGGGAAGGTCTTTCCAAGGATGTCCTTGCTGAAGCAGCAGGTCACCCACCACGACCCATTCCCCGCCCCCAGTCAGAATGAATCCCCCTTCTTCCGCATGGTCCAGCCTTTGTTCTCAGTACGAACAACTGTCTGTGTTCCAGCCTGGTTTACAAGTATCTGACACCTCCATTTGACTAAGAGGCCCTGGAAGGCAGAAACTGAGTTTTTCCCTTGACTCCTGACCCAAATAGATGCTTAAAAATCCATTTGTTAAAAAAAGCAATTCTTTAACAACAGTCGCCTAGTCCCCTTGGCTTCCTTGTGCTTGCTCACTCTCTCCTTCACTCTCCCTCTCTCTCAGCCCTCTGAGGAAACCAGAAAGAGGGCCCCCACTTCTGTGCGGGACCTTCCCCCCCACCAGGGCATCAGTCACCTCTCCCCTGCCACACTCTCATCCCAATGCCATTTCCAGTTTCCCTCCACCCCCAGAGAAGGGGAGCTCAAAGCAATGGTTTTGGGATCTCAAGTCAGCTTTCCAATCTAATCCTCTGTTCCCTGTTCTCAAACCTGACCAGGCATCAGAATCCTCTGGGGGGCTTGTCATATCACAGATTGCTGGACCCCACCTTCGGAGTTTCCAGTGCAGTGGGTCTGGGACAGGACTTGAGAATTTGCACTTCTAACAAGTTTTCAGGTGATGCTAATGCTGCTGGTCCAGGGATCTCACTTAAACTGTAAGACTGTATTGGGGCACCTGGGTGGCTCCACGGGTTAAGCCTCTGCCTTCAACTCAGGTCATGATCTCGGGGTCCTGGGATCGAGGCCCACATTGGGCTCTCTGCTCAGCAGGGGGCTTGTTTCCCCCTCTCCCTCTGCCTGCCTCTCTGCCTCCTTGTGATCTCTCTCTCTGTCAAATAAATAAATAAAATCTTAAAAAAAAAAAGACTGCATCACACACACACACACACACACACACACCATTTCCACTCATGCTTTATCTAACCTGTTTGTATACCCCCAGCAACAAGAAGCTCACTACTTCTCAAGTCAGACTATCCTATCTTTAGTTATTTCTTACATTGAGTGACTTGTGACCTCTTACCTAGGGTTGCCAAATAAAATACAGGATCCCCAGTTAAATCTGAATTTCTGATAAACTATGGGTAACTTTTTAGTAAAAGTTACATCCCATTCAAATATAGTTTCTTTTTTTTTCCTTTTCTTTTTTTTTTTTCTTTTTTTTTTTTTTCTGAATCTGGCAACCCTATCCTCCTACCCATCAGGTCTCCAGGTGCCTGAGCCAAATGCCTGCCAATCCTGAAGCAGACAGATGAGCTCAATCTCAGATGAAGCCACTTCCTCTAATTCTCAAACACCATTAAACCAAAGCCAAAAGCAAACAGAGTCAGCCTCAGGAAACACACCTGGCCAGAGCTGCACTTGGAGCCCAGATATTATAGCTGGTCCAGGACTGGGTTGCTGTCAGAGAAATGACCTTCCACCGGGGCTCCCCACGTGGGGGCCTCCTTGCCTTTTTTTAAATATAATTTATTTATTTTTGTTAACACATAATGTATTATTTGTTTCAGGGATACAGGTCTGTGATTCATCAGTCTTACACAATTCACAGCACTCACCATAGCACATACCCTCCCCAATGTCCATCACCCAGCCACCCCATGCCTCCCACCCCCCTACACTCCAGCAACCCTCAGTTTGTTTCCTGAGATTAAGAGTCTCTTAGGGTTTCTCTCCCTCTCTGGTTTCATCTTGTTTCATTTTTAACTCTCTTCTCCTATGATCCTCTGCCTTGTTTCTCAAATACCACATTTGAAGGAGATAGACCTTCATGCCAGAGCCCTAGCAGATTGCCAAGACCTGGTCATTCATCCACAGCTACACTCTAGGCAAATATTGGAGCCTAGACTAAAACCTGCTTCTTCTGATTTCCACGAGGCCGCCTTTTCACTAATTCAAGAATCATTTACCATGAGGTCACCCCAGGATCTAGCACAGGTGCTATGTGGCAGAGGGGTCTTCCTGTGCAAGTCCTGTCACTTCGAAACCTCAAATACCATGGATCAGAAGAGTCCTGCCCACTTTGTGATATCCCTCTTAGAGACCGTCCAGCCCAGCCACCTCAAAGAACACCAGTTCCAAGTCCAAGTTGACATCCTAGCTAGATAAGAATCTAAGCCTCCTGATCTCAGCTCAGACCTTGTCCTACCTGCCAGGACTCCCTCCAACCAAAAGGGAACTAACTACTGGCAAATGAAAACTGCAGAGGTAGACCAATTTTCTCCCATGGAGCTAACAACCATAAAAAATTCTGACAATATGAAGGGTTGGAGAGGATGTGGAGAAAATTGTACTCCCCTATACCGCTGTTGGGAATATAAATCGTTAGGGCGACCTTGGAGAGCAATTGGCAATGCCTAGTAAAAGGGAAAGTGCGTGTACTGTACGACATAATGATTCCACAGCTCGTGACATGCCCCAAAGAAACACTGCCATGGGGGAGCCTGGGTGGCTCAGTGGGTTAAAGCCTCTGCCTTCAGCTCAGGTCATGATCTCAGGGCCCTGGGATCAAGGCTCAGCGGGGAGCCGGCTTCCTCCTCTCTCTCTGCCTGCCTCTCTGCCTACTTGTGATCTCTCTCTGTCAAATAAATAAATAAAATCTTTAAAAAAAAAAAAAAGAAAGAAAGAAACACTGCCACATGTGGGGGATGAGACCCAGGGCATGGGTGCTTAACTGTTTGTTACAGTGAAAAATTGGAAACGATCTAAATATTCAGCAAGGCGAAAATGAGAAACAAAACATGGTCTAACCATGTGACCAAATACCTTGCAGCAGTTAAAATGAATGGATTAGAGAAAAATTTATCAACAAGAATAGAGGTCAAAAGTGGCCTTATGTGAAAAAAGCCAGGTGTAAAGAGACCCAGAGCAAATGTATGTAAATATTGAAATGTATTTCCACAAAATAATACTATATATCGATTATTTATAATATATTATATGTGTATATAAAAATACAAAGGTTTCAAAACAATGTCTTTTAAAAGGCTTGCCCAGAAGGAAACACTGCTACTATGGAAGTCATGATAGGGGTGGATTCTGGGAAAGGGGTAAAGGGTAAAATTTGAAGATGTCAGTCAAAGGGTGCTTCAACTTTGTAATGTTTTAGCTTTTATTAAAAATACCCTTGAAATAAATATAACAAGATGTTCACAGCTATTATCCCAGCAGTGAGCATGCCAATTCATTACTTTTGTATTTTATTTTGTTCTAACTTCTCAAAGAAAAATAAAACACTATTCTGAGGCGCTGTTCTCTGCTCCCCACCCCCTGCCTATGTAACTGACCAAATTCAAGTTTCTCAGATTTCAATAATTCATGGTCTGAAGCAGGGCATGAGTGCAGAATGGCTCCATCCATCCTTAAGGGAGAACAGAAGAATGCATTCAGTGTAGGCTAAAATCTCCCTCCCTCCATCCTGACTAGAGATGACCTTGAGCTTGAGTGAAAAGGGGGAGGGTTTGATGTACCAGATGCTTCTCCCAATCTACTTTACGGAGATGGAAGGAAACCCTCACCTGGTTCAATAGTTTATTGGAACCTAAGCATGACAAAATGAAGAACCTTTCATAGGCATGGAGTGAGTCCAGCAGCAGCTCTGCGAGACCACCAACTGGTCAGTTTGGGGTGGGGACTCAGCTTGAGGATGGAAAAGGGGAGCATAATCCTCATTGATGGGGGTGTAAAACCCCAATGAGCACACAAGATCACATGGGAAGCCCATTACACACAGATCTTGAGTCAGTAGGTCTTGGGGGAGGGAAGGCAGGGACCTGGGGGGAGTCCTGGGATACTGCACTTCTATCAAGATCCCAGTGTTACTGGTGTGGCTGGTCCACAGACCACACTTGGAGTAGTGGGTCTCCTCACTGCCCATTGTCAACTGCTCCTTCTGCTTCATCATCCTACTTACAAACAAAAGCTTGAGCATCGATGGTATCCAATGGTACTACAGGTCTGGAGAACCAGAAACACCTAACTCCTGCCTTCAGTCCCAAGGGAGATGGCCAGTGGGGAGTAGGAGCACCCCTTGTTAGAGGCCATGGGTTCTGTGAAGAGAGGAAGGGAGCTGGTTGGAGCACAAGGCTTGGCAGGGGTGACCAGCTGTCCCAGTTTACCAAGGACTGTCAGTGCTAAAACCAGAAAAATCTCAGGCAAACCAGAACATGTAGGTCACCCTAACAAAACCCCCCTTTAAAGACAAATTCATGGTTACAGAAATGAGAAAGTGGTTCTCTCTGGGATGGAGAGGGGATGGAGGAATGGAGCCTCGGGCTGAGCTACCAGCTGGCTTCCACCTGCCCCCCACTCAGGTCACCCCTGGCCATTGGGCCACAATCATTGGCTGTTTGAGGCCTGGGTCCCAAACAGCTCTTGTTATTCCTATCTAAAAGAACTAATGCCTTCTCCAGCAACTAGCTCCTGAAGGAAGCTGGGGACACATGAGGGGAAGACAATCTTTCCTGGAATAGGAAAGACCAGCCTGAGTTTAAATTTCAGCAGAGCCCTCTGTGAGCCATGTGACCCAAGGCCAACTGATTCATCCATTGGGTCTCAGCTTCCTCATCTGTGAAATGGGGATAAAAATGGCCAACCTCAAGATTGAGGTGAAGATTAAATAAGCACATGTGAGGAAAGAGCGAGCCCAGCTCCCAGGAAAGAGCGATCCCAGCTCTGCTTCCCAACCCTCCACCCCATGGGGTTCGGTGGCACAGAGGGGGACAGGCGTGAGTGGTAACGCTTGTTCACCAGGACTCTTCCTCCCGCTTGCATCTTCATGCTTTTTCTGCCCTTCTGCTTCCAGGAGAAGTGTGAAGGTCTCAAGTCCTCTCAGCTGTTCTCGTGAGTCAGCCTTGGGCAGTGAGTGCAGAAATATCACAGGCAGAGCCTGTTCTGGTGACATTTCAAATCCACAGTACCTCTTGCAGCCCCTCGCAGGCTGTGTCTGGTCAGCGTCGGTTGCTCAAAAACTCCATGGGGCATTTCTGTCTCTTTTTCAAGGGTTCTTACTCACTCCGCTTCCCGTGGGGATGGCGCTTGATGGTGGACAGAGCAATGTCCCATGCCTAATCATCTTTAATCCCCCCAGCAACCCTGCCAAGAGGGAAACTAAGGCTCAAAAAGGTCAAATCAACTGCCCATAATGTACCCAGCTGGTTTAAGGCAGGGACAGGATTGGAACCCAAACCTCCTGGCTCACAAGGAATTTAACTGACCACACGAGTCACTGCCTCGATGGTCACCACCACACCACTCCTGGCTTTCTCTAGCCTGACCTACCTTCCATCACACCCCTCTCTCCCAGACCTTGTCCCTGTGCCCTCAGGAACCCCTCTTCAAAGTAAACAAACCCAGCCCCATGCTCAACCACTTCACCAAACACTCAGCAACAGCCCCTTTTGTCTCGGCTGAAGTTCTCTGTCCTCCCTGCACATGCCCTGCAGCCCTCCCCCCTCCCCACCCCCCAACTCAGTCTCCCTCTCCACCCTAAGTCCTGGCGCCTTCGAGAGCAGCGTTTCTCAACTTGGCACTACTGACGTTTGGAGCCAGAAAACTCTTTATTGTGGAGACGGTCCTGCAGGAAGTTCAGCTGCATCCCTGGCCTCGATCCACTTGATGCCAGTAGCGTGTCCCCCCCCCCCAGTTATGACAACCAAAAATGTCTCTAGACATTGTCAAATGTCCTCGAGGGGGACAAAACCACCCCCAAGTGAGAACCACTGACCTAGAGCAACGTGAGCATCTGGACCCCAGGTCCCGTGCCTGCGACCACTCCAGTCCAAGCAACAGCACTTCACTCTATTTCGTTCCTCTCCTGGGGCAGTCACCTGCCTTCTCCACTGCCCAGAACCACCCCAGGAAGCAAGGGCCCAGTGTGAGGACTGAAGCATCCACACCGACTCCAGCGAGACTGCCTCCTTCCCAGCGCTTCCCCCGATCTGTCACGAACTGCGATTTGTTAATATCTCTTCCCTTTGCCCACTTTCTTTCCTGCCTCCTCCGCTGGGATACAAATTCCTTGAAAGCAAGAACCTCCCTACTCTCTTCCCTGTTCTATCCCTGACACCAGCAGAGGGACAGGTACAGAAAACATTTACGGAGGGCGGGAGGAGCGGAAAGGAGGAAAAGGGGAAATAAGTGGGGTGTGGGGGGGGGTAATCCCAAAGGGGAGAACACTGCAGAAGGCGGGAGGTATTGATCAGATGTAGCAACAAGAGTCAAACGTGACATCTGCTCCTTGAAACAATCTGTAGCTAATAAAAGGGATAATGTATCTCTAGATTCACTGACATGGAAATATCCTTAATAAAGCTGACTATTTATATGCCCATCTGTGTATTTATGCCCAAAGAAATAGCTGAAAGAATGCTCACCAAAAGGTTGAAGATTTTTATCTCTGAGTGGTGAGATTTCAGGGGGAATTTTGCTTTCCCTCTTGCTTCAATTTCCTACAATAAGAATTATCCTTTTAAAAAAAAGAGAGAATTAGGGGCACCTGGGTGGCTCAGTCCTTAGGCATCTGCCTTCGCCTCAGGTCATGATTCCAGAGTCCTGGGACCAAGTCCCACATCAGGCTCCCAGCTCTGCTGGAAGCCTGCTTCTCCCTCTTTCACTCCCCCTGTTTGTGTGTCCCTCTCTCACTGTGTTTCTCTCTGTCAAATAAATAAATAAAATCTTAAAAAAAAAAAAGAATCTTCCCAGCAGAAAATTTAATAAATCATGTTTTCAAAGAATATATTTTAAGGGGGGGAGGTCTCATGATAAAAGTTTCGGTGGGAAGTGAGATATACAAAGAAGTTGCTTACTGGGGCGCCTGGGTGGCTCAGTGGGTTAAAGCCTCTGCCTTCGGCTCAGGTCATGATCTCAGCGTCCTGGGATGGAGGCCCGCATCGGGCTCCCTGCTCAGCGGGGAGCCTGCTTCCTCCTCTCTCTCTGCCTGCCTCTCTGCCTATTTGTGATCTCTCTCTCTCTGTCAAATAAATAAATAAAATCTTAAAAAAAAAAAGAAGTTGCTTACTGTACATAATCTATAGCCCAATTAGAACAGCTTCTTAATTTTTATATGAAAAGTACTGAAAAAAAAAAGATCAGGAGGAAATCTGCCATATTCCAACAAGAGTGGTTCTGAAGTGTGGGTGGCAGGGATAAGGCCCCTTTGTCATTTCTCCTTTATGTACGTCTTTATTTTCCAAACCCCACAGAACAGCACTGTACAATATGGTAGGAAGTAATTACTGGCACTTGAAATGTGTCGTGCATGATATGACTGAGGGCCTGAATTTTCTATTTGGTTTTATTAATTGGTATTAATTTTTCTATAGCCTCATGTGCCTAGTAGCTACTGTATTTGAGAGCAGAGCTTGAATGTAAGTAGCAAATGTCTTTGCTACTTAGAAAAAGAGCACTAGATGTGACTCCTAAATTAATAAATAAAAACTCAGAACAGAAAATCCAAATGCTCCCCCAGTGTCTGGCCCAGTTCCAGACTAATGCTGTGTGTTCTGCATCTGTTTATTATAAGATCTGAATGCCCCATCCCAACTTTCTTGGCAGATGTATCATTTTTTTTACACTTTTAAAAAAACTGAAGGATGATTTCTTCATTTCTTATTCAGTATTTGAAAGTGAGGCAGAGTCAATGAACTCACACATATTCCAGAAACTGACTTCCTTAGACCTTAACAGAAGGTACTTAAGTGCACAGATGTTTGCTGGTTTTAAAAAGAGGCCTTTGCTGCGTCTGAGAAAACATTCTCCCTAATTTTTCGCTCAATTTGTTTTAAGTTGGTAATGAAATCTGTGAATCTGCGCTCCCTTTCTTCAGGAAAAATGGAATTTTGATCTCTTTTAAAAATCAGAACGCAAAGGGATAATGGAGAAATCAGTCTCAATGGCACATTTCATGTTCGTTTCAGAACCGTGATGTAAACATGATGATGCTACGCTTTTGGGGTCTTTGAGATTTTTGCCACAAGCCTATAGCAGCTCAGGTGGATTACTGCCTAATGCATGCTTCTTGGGTAGATTTTTGTTAACAAATTGCATGTCTGCTCGTTTGAAATAAAATCATGAAGTTGTTATCGTCTTTGTACAAAGACTGCACCATTCTGCCTGCCCGGGGGAAAAAGACTTTGTATTAATCTCCCTGAACTCTCCTGCAGTAAAGAGCGGAAGGAGGGACAGAAAGCCCCCATCAATGGTGCTCTCACCATGCACTAACTAGCTACACGCCAGAGAGGGTTGAGTAAGTGTCTCCTCGTAGGGGTCAGAATAGAGAACGGAGGAAGTGCTGCTTGGCCTCTAGTTCCACAGAATTAATAATAATAAAATAAATCCCTGAACATTTGTGTCATATTCACCATCTTAATGCGTGGACTTTTGTAGATTTTGCATTCAAATATGCAGGACAGGCTAATGAACAACGACAACAAAAAGTTCCCCCAAATCTCACCACCCAGAGCCAAAAATCATCTGCTTTTAGAAAGCATTCTTCCACGTCTCTACCCCCACAGTCCTCCGCTGGGGGCAATCTTGTCCCCCAAGGGACATTTGGCAACATCTAGAGACACATTTGGTTCTCACGACTAGGAGGGAGCGTTCTGGCATTTAGTGGGCAGAGGCCAGAGATGATGCTAAACATCCTACAATGCATAGGACAGCCCCCCACTCCACACAATGAATTTTCGAGCTCAAATGTCAGTAGCGCCGAAGCAGAAAAACCCTGCTATGCACATATGGATCTGTAGCTCTGTGATCATTATGTAATTGAGTTCAGACTCCGCCGGCTGTTTGCCATCCTGCAAGAACATATGTATTGCTTGTGGTCAAGCACTGCCCATTCCCTAGAGAGGGACTCATTTAATTTTTTACCAGAACTCTGTAAGAGGAAGGAATATGACAGATTTTACAGCTGGAGAGACTGAGGCTCAGACAGGTGAAGTGTCTTGCCCAAGGTTGCACAGCAGTTAGTCCTGGTGCCGAGTCAGAAGTCCAAGCCGAAGGGATTCCAAACCCTCTTTTCCCACCAGCTGCCGATGTACTCCCTTTTTCACCCCAGGTTCCAGTTTACGAAGGACAACGAGGGACCTGAGAGTAAGACCCTTGAAACTCCCTTCCAGAACCTAAGGGAGACAAGGGCTTTTGTCTTCATGCACATCATTCAAGTGATTCTGTTATTTAAATCCTCTCAGTAGTCTAATTTATATTTTCATCAATATGATCTGTCAAGAACTAAAAGAACACTTTCAAGGTTCTCAATAATTACTTTTCTGTCAATTTCTGGTTGGCCTTGCAACTTTGTTTCTGTATATATTTATAAGCTACGTTATATCCATAGCTATTATAACTTGGTTGTGGATTAAACCCTCCATCAGTTTGTCAAGTAACCTTAGTCTCACTGAATAATGTCTACCTTGAATTCCCCTTTTTTTTTTTTGAAAGAGAGGGGCCAAGCAGGGTGGAGTGGGGCAGAGCAAGCAGAGAGAGGATCTTAAGCAGGCTCCACACCCAGCACAGAGCCTGACGTGGGGCTCTGTCTGGCAACCCTGAGATCATAACCCGAGCCAAAATCAAGAGTCGGACGCTTAACTGACTAAGCCACCCAGAAACCCCGAATTCCCTTTTTCTAATAGCAGTGTTGTGACCCCTGCCTTTTTTTTTTTTTTTTTGGTCTGCATTTGGCTGGTGTGTCTGTGATTACTGTCCCTTAATTATTTAATTTCAGGTATGTGCTTTGACATTGTGTATGGTCAGATTTGGGTTGAATTTACCCAATCTGATAGCCATTGTCTTTTAATGGATAGAATTTCTTTAAATTTATATGTACTTTTGTAACAGATATCTTTGGTCTTAATTCCATTGTCTTGTTTTATATTTTATATGCTTCTGTTGTATCTCTTTTTTCCTCCTTTTTCTTACCTCTAGTTAATTTGGTAAACAGAATATTTTTTAGTTTGCTGTGGTCTGAATGTTTGTGTCCCCTCAAAATTCATATATTGAAATCGTATGCCCGATGTGATGGCTTTAGGAGATAGAGCCTTTGGGAGATGCTTGAGCCAGGAGGGTAGAGCCCCAGGGAATGGGATCAGGAATGGGATGAAAGAGACTCCCTGCCACCACGTGAGGACACAGCGAGAAGTCTGCCCTCTGCAACCCAGAAGAGGCCCCTCACCAGAACCCAACCCTGTTGGCACCCTGATAGTGGACTTTGGCCTTCAGAACTGTAAGAAATAAATGTCTGTTGTTGGCAAGCCACCCAGGCTGTGGCCTTTTGTCATAGCAGCCTGAACAGACTAAGACTTGTTTTCTAATCTTTCCTACCTCCTGCTAATTTGATAAACAGAATGTTTTTAGTTCTGCCGGTGATTATTTTTATATCTTTAAATAACACGCTTTAACTTCCATGTCTGAAGATACTAAATTCAGAAACGAAAAAAATAGCAATTGACTCCCTTTCTGAGAGATTAGAAAATCCGTTCCCTCATGTGTCCTCACTCTCTCTCCACGCCCCGCTTCTGCTCTTCAGGGGTATGTTCTGGGTTGTCTCTAGTACAATTATGGGGTTATTTTGTTATGTATATTTTTAAAAATTGTAACAGCTACATTCTTATAATAGTATATTTAAAATTATATTTTATAGGGATACCTGGGTGGTTCAGTCAGTTAAGCATTTGCCTTCAGTTCAGGTCATGATCCCAGGGTCCTGGGATTGAGTCCCACATCTGGCTCCTTGCTCAGTGGGAAGCCTGCTTCTCCCTCTCCCTCTGCCTGCAGGCCCCCTGCTTGTACTCTCTCTCTCTCTCAAGTAAATAAAATCTTTAAAAAAATAAATAAAATTATATTTTATAAAATTATAAAAATTTCATAATTTTCCATGGTCAATTAATTTTACATAGAAATAGTTGTAGAGTATTACCACCAAACAAAGCAACAGCTTTCCTTTCCAGAAGTATACTAGATGCTTTTCTCTCGAGCTCTTTGTTTCAATTCAACTCCTGGTTGACTGAAGCACATTTTCAAGTATTTGCTTCCCACTCCCTTCCTACCCCCAACAAGGATATACAGATGATATACTTCCTAAACCCTTGCATATTTGAGTCACATGTAAATATCCACTGCCCTGGGGCATTTCTGGCACCATCTTTTTTTTCTTTCAGTTGCTTTCGGTGCTTCATCTTCTTCCGGATTCTGGAACCCACTATCAGAGTTGAAGAGCTAAGACCATCTGATTTTTATTTTCTTTGAAGACTGCCTGCTTCTTCTGCCTGAATCTTTATCGGAGTTTTTCTTTATCCCCAAAATGCAATCCCCCTTCAGTTTACTTGGCAACCCTTTTGGAGCTGAAAATACTTATATACCTTTGCTTTCAGAATGTTTTCTTCTATTTCCTCTTTGAATATTGTTTCAATGACACTTATTCTATTTCTTGCTGTCCACGAGCACAAATGTCACTATGTCAGCTGTAGATTTCCTTCTCCAGACCTCAGTGTGTGGGTCGGGATCAGGTCAGGAGACAAGAACCACACCCGCCACACAAAGATAAACTCAAAATGGATGAAAGACCTCGATGTGAAATAGGAATCTATCAAAATCCTAGAGGAGAACATAGGCAGTAACCTCTTCAACATCAGCCACAACAACTTTCAAGACACGTCTCCAAAGACAAGGAAAACAGAAGCAAAAATGAACTTTTGGGACTTCATCTAGATAAAAAGCTTTTGCACAGCAAAGGAAACAATCAACAAAACCAGGGTGTAACCCAGGGAATGGGAGAAGATATGTGCAAATGACATTACAGATAAAAGGCTGATATCCAAGATCTATAAAGAACTTCTCAAACTCAACACTCAAAAGACAAATATCCCAGTCAAAAAATGGGCAGAACACATGAACAGACACTTCTCCAAAGAAGACATACAAATGGCTAACAGACACATGAAAAAATGCTCAACATCACTAGTCATCAGGGAAATACAACTCAAAATCACAGTGAGATACCACCTTACACCAGTTAGAATGGCAAAAATTAACAAAACAGGAAACAACAAATGTTGGCGAGGATATGGAGAAAGGGGAACCCTCTTACACTGTTGATGGGAATACAAGCTGGTGCAGCCACTCTGGAAAACAGTATGGAGGTTCCTCAAGATGTTAAAAATAGAGCTACCCTATGACCTAGCAATTGCACTACTAGGTATTTACCCCAAAGATACAGATGTAGTGAAAAGAAGGGCTGCATGGACCACAATGTTCACAGCAGCAATGTCCACAACAGCCAAACTGTGGAAGAAGCCGAGATGCCCTTCAACAGATGAATGGATAAAGAAGATGTGGTACAAAAATACAATGGAATATTATTCTGCCATCAGAAAAGATGAACACCCACCATTTGCACTGACATGGATGGAACTGGATGGGGATTATGCTAAGTTAAGTAAGTCAAGCAGAGAAAGACAATTATCATATGACTTCACTCATATGTGGAACATAAGAAATAGCACAGAGGACCATAGGGAAAGGAGGGAAATCTGAAGGGGGAAAAATCAGAGATGGAGATGAATCATGAGAGACTATGGACCCTGAGAAACAAACTCAGGGTTTCAGAGGGGAAGGGGGTTGGGGGGATTGGGTAACAGGGTGATGGGTATTAAGGAAAGCATGTGTTGTGATGAGTACTGGGTGTTGTATGCAACTGATGAATCATGGAACACTATATCAGAAACTTATGATGTACTATACAGTGGCTAACTGAACATAATAAAAATTTTTAAATTAATTAATTAAATAAAAAAGAGCCATGCCTATTGTTTTAAGTAACTTAATGTAAATAATTATTAACTGGTATAAAAGGACTAACTAGTTACTTGAAAAAGCAAAAAGAGAATATTATAGACCTAGCAACTCTAGGGAGCAACTACCACCCCAAGGGCTGGGGAAACAAAGGGAAGTAGTTGGTATTATTAAAACTTCGAAGTCTGGAGGAAGGGCTCTGCACAGCTGAAAATCAGCCCTCTGAGGAGCCACCACCACTAGACTGTGATGGTATCTCTGAGCTCAGAGATGGGGCCTCTTAATCCTGGGACCAGACCTTATATTTCCTGTGCTCTAGGCCAAGCATGTGACGTCCCCTGCCAAGGCCTGGAGCCATGACAGGTCCTATGCAGGATACTTACAGGCCTTGGTTCCCAACTCTGGTGCACACTGAAATCATCTGAGGAATATTAAAAAGTACTGATGCATGAATCCTATCCCCTGAAATTCTGAGTTATCTGGCCCAGGTGCTGCTGAGAATTGAACTTTAAAAGCTCCCCAGGTGATTCTAATGTGTAGCCAAGGTTGAGGACCAGTGGCCTAGAATTATCTATGCATAAGACCTATTATCACCTCCTGAGAAAAAGGATAAGATTCGTGGTCACAGCCCTGGTTTTATCACATCATGATAATCACCTAAGAAAGCTTTTTAAAACTGGCAATGCCCTGTTCCCTGCCCCCACCAGAGGACTTGATTTAATTCATTTGAGTTGGGGTCCACATTGGAATTTTTAAATCCCAAGGAGTTCCAATGTGCAGCCAGGGTTTAGGTAGAAGAAAGACCCATAATGCTTATTTCTCCTGAAGGGAGTTTTGATGGCTGGATAAGATATCATAAGGAGATATAAAAATTTCTAGATATCAAAGATATCAAAAATTTCTAACATCATGTTAGCATTGAGAATGCTAGGTTGGTGGGAGAAGTCTAACAATTAGATGACTGTAATAGGGAACCTCTCCACTATGACATGTCACAAAGGGGGATAAACCCACACACACGTGCGCGCGTACACACACACACACACACACAGACAGTGGAGAGGACACACACACAGTAGGAGATAATTATGAATGTAGGACGAAAAGATAAGTTTCAGCTTCCTTTAATATAATTGCCAGTTAGCTTCAGGCCACGTTGCCCTGGGTCAGCGGCTCCTAGAACGGCAGCGGCAGCATCATCTGCTATCTTGCTAGGAAGACCAATTCCTGGGTCCCACCCCAAGCCTACTAAGTCAGAAACTGGAGCTAGGGCCCAGCCATCTGTGCTTTAACAAGACTTCTGGATGATTATCATTCTCAAATTTGAGGCCCATTTTCCAAAGCAGTGACATCTGGAAAAGTCACGCGAGAAAAAACAAAATGTCAAAAGGTCTGTGTCCTCCTATGTCCCAGCAGACAACTACAGAGAGTAGCCCATCCTCCCTCTGATAGACCAATTTCATCACCATAGCAACATGGATGCTCCTGGTGGGTCTCAGACATTCACCACGAGAACATCTTTTAATAAGCTGAAGAATTTGTACATAAAATCAGACTCCTGTGCCCTTTGTCCCTTTGCCTGCCTGTGACAACTGGTGCTAGCTCTTTGCCTTTGCTTTGGCATGCTGAGGACTTATTTTTGTCTAATCCCACCTTATCCTCTCAAACCAGTGCAGAGTCCTCCCAGATTTTGACAACAGATCAGCTGATGGTCCTAGCTTTTGCCTACTGTTGTGAATTTTGTTCCTTTAGCAATGCTTTTGTTAATGCCTCTGTCGAATTTGGATTTTGGAGGGCCACATCAAACTGTTGATACTAATTGAGCTCAGAATAAAATAAAGCCCCTCATTTATTTTCCATGGGTAATTCTAAGCCATATCCTCTCTGTGCATTTCAGCTGTTGGTACTTTAGATCCAGGTATACACTCTCATAACATCTCATGAGATATTAGCATGTCATTATTTCCTGATTCAGTTGTGACCAGTTGGCAGACATCGTTTATGCTGGGGTGAGCCACTGTCCTGGTTTGCCTGGGACTGAGGGGTTTCCCGGGAAGCAGCACTCCAGGAAAACCTCCCTGGAGCAATTTTCAACCAGTAAAAATAGGATCTGATGAATAAACCAGCAAACTTATTTCTTGGTGGATAGGATAGGCAGCCTCCAAGATGGCCCCCAATGACCACACCTCTTGGTATTCAGACCTTTGTGTGATCTCCTCCCTTTGAGGGTGGGCTAGACCTAGTGACACAATTCTAACACAGTAAAAGTGATGGGACATCGCTTCTGAGATTAGGTTACAAAAAGGCTGAGACTTTCAACTTGCTGGCTCTCTCATTTTCTCCCTTGCTGTCTCTAAGAGAAGCCAATTGCCATGTTGAAAGGTACCCTACAAACAGGTCCATGTGGCAAGGAACTTATGTCTCTAGACAATTGTTATGGATTGAATTGTGCCCCACCTCCCTCCAAAAAAGATATGTTGAAGTCTTAATATCCAGTACCTAAGAATGTGATTTTATTTGGAAATAGGGTCATTACAGATGTGATTAATTAGATGAGCTCATACTGGAATAGGGTGGATTCTTTTTTTTTTTAAGATTTTATTTATTTATTTGACACAGAGAGAGAGAGAGATCAGATCACAAGTAGGCCGAGAGGCAGGCAGAGAGAGAGGAGGAAGCAGGCTCCCTGCTGAGCAGAGAGCCTGATATGGGGCTCAATCTCAGGACCCTGAGATCATGACCTGAGCCAAAGGCAGAGGCTTCCATTGGGTCCTTTGCACAAGCTATCCCTCTTGTAACTATCCCTCCATCATCGTCCCCCTCTACCTGTTACTTCTTCATTTCCCCTGGATGACCAACCATCCAGGTTTACCCAGGCATGGGAGTTTCCTGAGACACAAAACTTTCAGCATTAAAACCAGAGCAATCCCAAGCCAACTGGGATCAGTCAGTTCCCCAGCTGAGATGCCCTTTTTCCCCAACAGCTGCTAGAATACAAGGACAACAGTCAAACATTTACCACTCCTGTAGTATCTCTGCACTTTCTACATCAATCAGCTTGTCACTGAGAGCTACTGTTAATTAACAATGTATGGTAGACCAGAACTAATTGCAATCAATATTTTATTAATTCTCAAACAAAGGTTGCCTTCAATTAACCAAGTGTGAAAAAAGTTGATTACAGTGGTTTGCACATATGCCCATAGTCACCATCACCAATTAGCAGGCTTGTGCCCCAAAAGCACTCATTAGTGCATGCAATGATGAAACATCAACAAAAATAAACAGCCGTTGTGCTGTGGCATGGTTTTTCTAAATTCCATCAAGGACAGGAAAGGAAACATAGTACTATTTATGCAGGATTGTGAAAGCAAGCATTACACATTATGACATGAAACACAACCACATTTTCAGTGTTTGCCAACTGTGTGATCCCCTATAGGAGACGTACCTTACCTGAGATGCTACCATGTTTTAGGTGCGGGTGGTACACCATAAATGCTTGTTAAATAAAGTTGTTGAACATTAGAGCTACAAAGCGTCTCAGAACTAATTCTGTGTGATCACAAGGCCCAGAAAAATGAAATGACTTTGCCAGGGTGGCACAGCTATAAAGTAAAACTAGGACCAAGGACTTATTCTAGAACAGGGATTCTCAGCCTCAGCACTGCTGACAGTTTGGGTTGGATAGTTCTTTGTTTCTTTTTTAGACTTGTTTGTTTATTTGAGAGAGAGAGGGAGGGAGAAGAAGCACAGAGGGAGAGGGAAAGAATCTCAAGCAGACTCCCCACTGACCGTGGAACCCAATGCGGGGCTCAATCCCAGGACCCTGAGATCATGACCTGAGCCAAAATGAAAAATCAGACACTTAACCCACTGAGCCACCCAGGTATCTCTCTCTGTCCAATAAATAAATAAAATCTTAAAAAAAAATAAAAATTTTGGGAGGCTGCACTCTAGACCCATTGAATCAGAAACTCTGGGGGGTGGGTCCCAGTAATAAGCCTCCAGGTGGCTCTGATGCTCCCTCAGGTTTGAGACAGTGGTGTCAAATGTATTTGTCCCTATTTCACAGACAAGGAAACTGAGGATGCCTTGCCCAAGCTCTGATTTAGTCCTGACTTGGTAACAGCAGGGAGAGACTTGTACCTCACTCGGTATGACATCAGGGACCACTGTTTCTGCTGCACTGCATCTCCTTAAAGATGGGCAGCAGGGGATGAGACTGGATCAGGACCCAGGCTGTCTCTTTCAGACCAGGAGCACCGCAAACTGCCGGCCACCAGCCCCAGACCCCTTTGTGGCGACTGTGGCCTTTGGGATCTGAGGCAATGAAGACAAGAGTCAGAGTCTGGGGAAGCATATCAAACCTGACTAACTGTTCTCAGGTCAAACTGAGCACCTAGGGAGGAAAGGCGCTGACTGGTATCTCCAGACCCTCTCTCAAGTGAACATTCTGAACAAACTCTTATTGAAAAAATATTTCACCAACGCAGCTCACCCACCGTCTCTTGTGGGAGCCTTCACCACCATTCCCCTGACTACTGTAGAACCAACAACTGCTTCAGTGACCTCACTCCCCTGGCCACAGCTGGGTCCTTGACCTTCCCTGGCACTAACTGAGAACTGAACTTATCTCTCCCTGGTAGCTGAAACAGTGATATTTCAAATTCTGGAGCTACCACTCCAGTAGTGTGTTCTACTACTGCTACTATTACCAGCACAGAAGTGTCTTTCACTTACAACCAAAGAAACCTAACTCACATAAGTAAGACTTAAATACGAAAGAGAAAGTCCCTTTCACCACTAGGACTAACCCAGGGGAGGGTAACATTGTTCATAACATTCAGGAGACAAGGGGGAAATGTACTACTATACCCCTTACCTGTAACTTAGGGAGGTTTGTTCTGGAAAGTTCCCTCCCATCTTCCCCATGGCCTGGCTTCTGAGGATGGTTCTGATCTTCTCTGAAAAACCAGAGCCATGCCAGATCCCTTGGCCCCAAAGTTATCCTTGGATCTTGCCAACATGCCCAGCAACAATAGCTCAGACTGCTAGCAAAATTTCACACAGTGGGGAGGAAGGGAAAATATGAGTCAGAGGGACTATGAGTTACAAAAGGATAGAGGCTGGTTCAATAGATGAGAAGGTACAGAAGTGATAGGGAAATCAGAGGCAAAATATTTACTGCAACAGCTATGACTCCAGACCTCCCTGCTTTGATGGGGAACCTAAACTCACCCTACACACACACTTTGTATAGCCAACAACAAAAAGTATCTGTGGCAGAGACAAGGCATCAATGATTTTTTTTCTGGATGGCAAGATGGTAGGATGAAGGGATGGATGGATGGATGGATGATGGATGGATAGATGGATGGATGATGGACGGATGGATGGGTGATGGATGGATGATGGATGGATGATGGATGGATGGATGGGTGATGGATGGATGATGGATGGATGGATGGATGGTAGATAGATGGATGGTAGATGGATGATGGACAAATGCTGAATTAGAGCATGTAAGACCTCTAGAGGCAGAATTAGGAGCACCCAGCTGAGGAGGCAATACCTCAGGCTGGTAGATCTCTTAGGTGAGTGGAACAAGTGACTGTGAACAGTGTAGAGAGAATACTGCTCAGGGAGACAAAGGCTCACCTTTCCCCTGACTTGCTGTGCGACTCTGACCCACTCCCCACATCTCCCCAAGCCTCATTTCCGCATTTACACAAATACATAGGGCCATCCTAGCTTTCCCTCTCTCTGGTTCCTTCCATCTCCTGGATCTGAGGAAACTTCATGAGGTTGGGGTGTCCCCAAACTGTTAAAGTAGAGCCACGTTCCAGGCCCTCTGCAGAGCAGGTCTCACTGCCCATCTGCCAGTCCTGTTTACAGAGCAACACCAAGATGGGTGGGCAGTTGGGAGGTCTCCAACTTCTCTGAGAACATCTCTGCAGATGCTTCTGTAAAGGGTGAGACGTGGGCCTTGTAGCAAGTGAGAAGTTTGGAGTGCTGCCACACGGTCCTGCCTGTCCCCACGCTCACCAGACAGGCACCATCCCCTGAATGCAAAGCACTGATAATTCCCCAAGGGGGTTCTGGGTCCTTCCATGAGATGACAGAGCCCTGCCCTGGCTGGGTGTCAAAGGATACATTCCTGGAACCATTGGAATGATGGTGTTGATGGAAATGGTGCAATGCTACAGCCTCTGGGGGTAGTGGTTCCCCTTTGCCCCATTTTGGGTGCTTCCTGCTGCTCCCTGCCCAGGGCATTGTCAAGTCTCCTTTACAAAAAGTCTCCTCAGTCCCCATGTAATCGATCTGCTGACACAAGTGTATACTGAGGGGCTCTACATTCTACATTCTCTCATAAACCCAGCCAGGACATCTTGGTGAAGATCATTAACAATTTCCTTTTATCATCAGTCACTATGTCATAGGTGCTGTGCCACGGTTCTTCGATTTAATGCTCACAGTGACTATGCAGGAGGTACTCTCTCCCCAGTATAATACTGATGAGTAAACTGAGGCTCAGAGAGGCTGTTAACTGGCCCAAGCCACATCGTGACCCAGTGGCAAGACTGAGATGAGAATTTTATTCCATACACAGAGCTTGTGCCTTAACCACCAGGCCACAAGGCTTCCCAGCACAGCCCAGATCTTAACACCAGAGACTCTCTGGCTGCAACCTCACCACACACTTTGCAGTTCCCGTCTCACCGTATCTCTGTTCATGCCATTTTGTCTCCCCTAAATGCGCCAGGCCGTACTCATGAGTCCCTTCTGCCATGAAGATATTCTGATCCTTCCAAGCCCCCAAGGTAAAAGGAACCCATCTATCCTGCTTGCCCCCAGTGGGCCAAGCTCAGCCTTCCAGCTTCCGGCTTCTGGGAAATACGGTCCTTGTCTTATCCATTTCTATTTGCCCAGGATCTAGCTCAGTGCTAGGCACATGGAAGGTCTCAGCAAATATTGAAGGAAGAACGAAATGGACTGAAAAACCTCATCAGAAATCCAATTTTGAGCTACTCAGGAGAGCAAGTTCCTAGGGCAAGGATGCCTGGCACACAGCATGTGCTTGTTCATAAAACTTACTTCATGATGAAGAAAAGGAACGAATGAATGATGAGCACAGATAAGCATTTACACACTGATTCTGTTGAATGTCTTCCTGAGCAACCAGATACAATCATAGGATTTAGAAATGGAGACATCAGGTACTTTCTAGTAAATTGACCATTAACTCTAAGGTCCCCATTACAGGCTGAATGTCTGAACCCCACCCCACCCCCAAATTCATATGTTGAAATTCTAACCGCAATGTGATGGCATTTGGAGCTGGGGCCTCTGGAAGGTGATTTGGTCATGAGGGTGGAGCTCTCATGAGCAGAATTAGCGTCCTTATAAGAAGAGGGCAGATGGCTAGCTAGTTCTTCTTCAACCACGGGAGGGCACAGCGAGAAGTTGGCTGTCTTCGACCCAGAAGAGGCCCCTGACCACAGCCTGACCGTGCTGGCACCGTGATCTTGGACTTCCCAGCCTCCACAACTGTGAGAAATAGTGTCTGTTGCTTATACACCACTCAGACTATGGTGCTTCATTATAGCAGCCCAAATTGACTGAACGGTCTCAGAGTAACTTTTTAAACCTTAAACCATCCTTCCGAGACAAGAGACCTTCAAAACGCAATAAGAAAATAAGCCTCAATTCAAAATCTTGACAATAAAAGGATATTAGTCCCTCACATTGTGATCAGGCCTGGCCTAATTCTGGAGGGCTAATGAAGTCTCCAAAATAACGTTTTAATATATAAAGTCTTTTTAGAGTTGAGTTCCCCCCAGAAGGGGACCCTGAGACAAAAGTTCAAGTGGAAGTGTTTTATTTGGGAGGCAACCCCAGGAGAAACCAGCAGGGGAGGGGGCAGGCAAGACAAAGGAGGGATGGAGGCCAATTAATAGTGGTTATCGGCCCAGTTACTACCATGAGCAACTACAGCTTGGTCTTCCAGGGGACTCTGGGCGACAGTACAGACCCACGCAAGGGCAAAGGGAGCTGGATAGCTATTCTCCAATTCCCATCGGCCACATCTGCTCCCAGGGGCATTAACTCCCCCATATTTTCAGCCCATCCAGGCACCTGGGCTGAGGGATAGCCCCTGAGCGGAGAGCAGCCAGTGCCTGCAGGAGACAGCCTTCAGCGTACTCAGTAATGGCAAGTGCCAGATAGGAGGGAATGAGTCACCGACAGTGTCTGCTACAAAGCCCAAGGGAAGAACTGAGCAAAGCAGCATGTGGGTCTCCAACTGACTAACCAAGAGGTATCAGAACCTAATGTGAACTAAGCCAGAAAAGTGGGGCCCTGAGACAAAAGCAAGCTCTGGGCAGAGGAGATGCTAGAACCTTCCATCTGCCTCCTCTCCTCCTCTCTTTTCTTTGGAGCATATATGTCTGCCTTTCATCTGTTCTCCCTCCCCAACCTGGAATCTATTTTCTTCTCAGTCTGAGTCCTTCTTCCTCTTCCCCCTCAATATCTTCCACCCACCCCTCCTGTCCCTATTTTTCCCATCTCTTAAGAGCCCATAACAGAAAGCAAAGTATCTTGCTTAATATTTGTTTACTTAGGAACAGTGAGTTTTATGTACACTGTTCTTAATTAAAATCTCAGCAAGTTTCTATTTGTGGATGGAGAGGCATTCTGCCCAAGAAGGGGGGCTTTAAAATCTTGGCATCTTCTTACCAGTGCACCCCCAAGCACTTGGAATGAACACTTGGGATTCAGCCTTTCATTTGGGACCCATGAAGCTATTCATGTTCTCAGCAACACCAATTATTGGCAATTTCACTGTGTGAGGGAAGTGAATTTCCTTCCAGACATGCTGTAGTGGCGCTTCATCACTGCTTCATCGGTGTGGGTGGCCCACGAGATAAATGCTCATCCGAAGTGTCAGGCAGGGTATCTACAGCAAAGCACTTGGTCTCCACCCGAACCATCGTCTGGACTAACTGCTCTCCCCTGTCATTTTGGGGGTCCCCTCTAAATGACTGCATCAAGAAAGAAAGTTTCCCATTGTCTTCCAGACCATCCTCTTCCCTTCCAATTCACTCTCTACCTGTGTCTCCTCAAGATGGGTCACCTCCTCTGAGAAGCCTTCCCTGGCTTCCTCAAGCTGGGAGGCATTCCTGAACTTGGGGCCACTTGCTTATGTGGCATGCCCCCAGTGGTGTTGCCTGCTCACCAGGCTGTGGGCCCATAGAAGACAGAGTCCCCATCCTGGTCAACTAGTCTCACTGGGGATTCAGCAGAGAGTACAAGTTTGGTAAATGTTAAATGGATGGATGGATGGATGGATGGATGGATGGATGGATGGATGGAAGGAAGGAAGGAAGGAATGCTGGGACTTACTAGAGCCTAAGACTAACTTGTAAGTTGGGCTCACAGCCAGTGAGAAATGTGAGGAATCCAGAGGTCAGGAAGCCTAATGTTTCCCACCGTGGGGTGGGCCAGAGGGCCAGAGGACTAAACCTCTCCCATACGGAACCAGGATGCTCCACTCCTGCTGATTTTACATATTGGGCTTCTGAAAATGGAGTTCCACTTCTTTAAAAAGTTGGAAAACTAAGACTCTACAATCCCAACTGCTGTTTTTTTTAGAGGGGCATGACTTACTCCAGGGAGGCTGGTTTGTAACCTAGATTTACTGACTCCTGGTCCAGTGCTCACTCAGCTCAATACCACAGCAAAACCCGCCCAAAGATGTGGGTCTGCTCTCTGAGAGGGGAATCTGGGATGAGGACATGGGGGACAGGCAGCAGTGGGGGTGTGGAGCAGCAGGGCTGATGCTCCCCACCCAGAGTGGGAGTAGGAATGCAGCCTCCAGGTGTGGGGGGAGGGCCAGAGGGAATGGGATAGGGACCCAAGACAAGTGGAGCTCAGGAGCCTCTACAAGGTAGGGTGGGGCAGACCCAAGGCCAGGACAAGACCCTTCTGTCTGCCTAGGCAGGTGGATCGGGACGGCCACAGCCCTGAAGGGTGGAGGTCAGGAGCGGCTTGGAACATGCAGTGAAAGGGGAAAACCCCCGCTGGACCCAGGTTCCACTCTGCCTACATCTCACCTTGTAGGGAAGAGCAGAAACCCCCGGCAGCCTCTGAGAAGCCGGGGAGACTGGGGGGTTTCCCAGTGACTCCCAGTGAGCTGGAGCCACAGCCAAGAAGCAGAGAGGTGGTGGCATCACCCCCTGGCGTCCTTGGGGAGTGCAACTCATGCCCAGACAGCCTCAGGCCCCAGGCAGTAGGGGTTGGGTGTTCTGAGGAAAGGCTGGGCCCAGAAGAGTAGATCAGCCATTTACTGTTCCTTTTCCTGCACGTTATCATGGAAAACTTCAAACATATCTAAAAGTAGTGAAAATTGTAGTCATGAATTCCCAGATACCCATCACTCTAATTCACCAATTAGTGAATGGCTAATCTTGCTTCCTCTTTACCCTTCCCTCCACTTACCCCTTCCAAATTATTTCAAAGCAAATCCCAAGCAACACATCATTTCACCCCTAAGTGTGTTCTTATGTCTCTCTAAAATAAGTACTTTCACAGTGTAACCTCAATACCATTCTCACCAAAAAATAATATAATTCTTTAATATCAAATATCCAATTGTCTCATGAATTCATAAATGTTTTTCTAGAGTGTATTCAACAGAATCCTAATCAAGTCTACGTGTTGCAACTGGTTCAATGTCTTTTTTTTTTTTCCAAACATCAGCCATTTATTATTACTCACCAGTCTCGGGTTTTGACTGGGCGGCTCTTCTGCCTGTTGGTTGGAACACCTCCTTGCATTCAGCTGGGTACCTGGTTTCTCTTTGCTTGAGCCTCTCCATATGGCTTCTCTCTTTAGGAGCATAGAGAGTGGGAGGTTTTTTCGTCTATGAGTTTCTCCTCCATTTGGGGTTTTTTTGGGGGGCGGGTGTGGAGTGGTTTTTTGGTTGGCTTCTTTTACTGGAAGCTCATTTGTTGAAAGCACCTAGTCATTTGTCCGACATTTCCCACAGCTGGGATTTTGTGGGCTTCACCCCTGCTGTGTCATTTAATATGTTCCTCAGATTTCTGAGTTGTAAATTCTGTCAGTTGGAGTTGAATCCAGAGGTTTACTCAGATTCTTTCTTGATCACTCGTTCAGTCGGCTAGCCGGAGGCAGGTGGCATCAACTGACCTCTTCTTGTGATGTCAGCAACCACCTGTGATCGTTACCTAGATCTGTTATTTCATTGGGGATTGCAGAACTCCAATATTCTAATTCCATCATTCACTGTTCACTTTTAAATGTAAGATTCATTATTGATTCAGAATTACTTCTCACAGCAAAACAGTCCCCTTGGGAGAAAATCTGCTCCTAGACCCTAGGACAAGGCTTCCCCCTTTTCTAGCACTGTGCTGTATGGTGAGGTAGCCACTACCCACCCACACGTGGCTACTGAACACTTGAAAGGTGGCCAGTCCAAATCTGAGATGGGCTGCATGTGTAGAATATGTTTCCAGTTTCAAAGACTTGGTATGAAAAAGTAATATTATATATCTCATTCACAATTTTTATATGATTTGCATGTTGAACTAATATTTTGAACAGATTGGGTTGAATGAAACACATTATTAAAAAATTAATTTTACCTATTCCTTTTTACTTTCTGAATGCGGCTACTAAAAATTTTAAATTATATACACAGCTCACATTTATGGCTCACATTCTATTTCTGTTGACAGCACTGGTCTAGGATCTAGTTGTCTCAGTGAATTCATTAACTCTTCCTAGAGCTCTTCCTATGTGGCAGGCAGTGCTCAGAAAATACAGCAGTGAACAAAACAGACAAAGCCCCTGCCCTCATGGGGCTTGGATTCCAGAGGGAAGAGACATACAATTAGCAAATCTCAAGTACATCAGGCAGTGAAAAAGTGTTGGGGACAGGGAGAGATTAAGGAGGAGCCTTCAGGTAAGGAGACCTTTGATCAGGAAACCAAAGGTGGCAAAGAGTGACCTCTGGGCAATATGGGTGAACAAGTAAAGACAGACGTTAAAGGAGAGAGGACAGATCTTGCAAAACCCATGGAAGGATTTCAGTAGGGTTTTATCTTTCTTTTTGTAATTGAGATACAATTTATACACGGTAAAACTCACCTTTTTGAAGTACACATTTCTACGAATTTTGACAAATACATAGAATCGTGAAACCATGACCAAAATCAAGACTCAGAGTATTCCCATCATCCAAAAACATTCCCCTTGGCACTTTCAAGTCAACCTCTCCTCCCCCACTGTTTTAACAACTACTTATCTATTTTCTGTCCCTATAATTTGGTCTTTTCTGGAAAGTCATATAAATGGAAACATATGAGTCTGGCTTCTTCCACTTAATACAAGGCTTTTAAAAGTTGCCTGGTTATTGCATTTATCAGTAGCTTGTTCCTTTTTATGGCTGAATAGTATTCCACCGTGTGGATATGCCACAGTTTATTTATTCACCAGCTGATGGACAAAAGAAAATTAGAAAGCAATAAAGGAGTAAAAGAGAAACAAAAAGAAAGCATACTAAATGGAAAATATGAAATAAGAGAGCAAAAATGAGACCTAATATAATACTATTTATAATAAAGATAAATGGGTAGAAGTCATCAATCAAAAGATAGAGAATCTAAGATTGGGTAAGGAAAACAAGATCCAGGAGAGTATGCTGTTTATAAGCAAACACTTAAAAGGATACAGAGATTAAACAGAAAATAACTAAAAAGTATATGTCAGAAAATATGAACCAAAAGAAAGCTACAGTAAGCCTAATAGCAGCAGTCCTAAGATCTGACTAATAGAACCCAGTGCAAGCCACAGTATCATAAGGAAGAATAACAGATTTTCAAATAACCACCCAGGAGCATATATTTTCATTAAAAAATATAACTTCAAAATACACAAAACACCAGCTTGCAGAATTAGAGAAATAAATAATTTATTTTTTTATTTATCTGTCCCAGAATCCAATCAAGCAGACAATCAGCAACCTGATAAAGGAATATGAACTCCTAATCTTACAATCAGCCAACATTCTTTCTGAGCACACATGGGATATTAATAAAAATTGACCATTAAAATAAACCAAAATAAATTTCAAAAGATCAACATCAGTTAGTCTCTTTTTCTGATGACATGCAATAAAATAAACAAAGAAAACTGATAAATTCTCTTGTATCTGGAAACTAATATATTACTCAGTAACCTATGGATTAATAACAAAATTATAAGAACTAAGCAATCAAGTACGGCATGTCAAAATTTGGGAGCATAGATGAAAGCAATATCTAGAGGGAAATGCATAGGTTAAAAAGTATTTATCAGAAGCAAAACAATCATAGGGGAAAACAAGAGAAAGGCAAACCAAGAAACAGACTCTTTTTTTTTTTTTCTGATTTGTAGGTTTTATTGGGTATCATTGCGGATACAGTTGGTTAGAACATAACAAGATGCCTCTAGCTGGCTTCCGATGCATCATACAAACTCATCAACAGAAAGTAGTGGAAAAACACACAACCCTTCTCCTTTATTCTGTAAGAAAATCGTCGATATTCAGAACAGTGCCCAGAATCATAACTAATTAAGTTGGACACGCCATAAGAAACAGACTCTTAACTATAGAGAACACACAGTGGTTAACAGAAGGGAGGGGGTGGGGGATGGGTGAAATAGGTGATGGTGATTAAGAAGAACACTTGTGATGAGCACCAGTTTTGTATGTAAGTGTTGAATCACTAACCTGTACACCTGAAACTAAATTACACTGTATGTTACCCATAATTTATTTTTTTTAAGATTTTATTTATTCATTTGACACAGAGAGAGAGATTACAAGTAGGCAGAGAGAGAGGAGGAAGCAGGCTCCCCGCTGAGCAGAGAGCCCGCTGTGGGCCTCGATCCCAGGACCCTGGGATCATGACCTGAGCCGAAGGCAGCGGCTTTAACCCACTGAGCCACCCAGGCGCCCTGTATGTTACCCATAATTTAAATAAAAATTTTTAAAAAGGAGAAAAAACAAAAGTACTTATCATAAAACCAGAAAGATTTAATGCAAACAAGCTAAATGTTCAATAAGGAAGTTGGAAAAGAGCAAGAGAGATGATAAGAGCTTGGACTAGAGTAGCAGAGATGAAGATTTGGGATATTTTTCAAAGACTGAGTAAATAGGATGAATGTATGAATCTGGAACTCCGTGGGATAGTCATAAGTGGACAGATAAATCTGGGAACCATCAGTATATTTAAAGCCGTAGTCAGAGAACTAAGTGTAAATAGAGAAGAGCATACAACCTAGGTGAGTTCACCAGAGCCTTAATTCTGAGTCTAAACTGGTTAAATTTTGTTGGAGTTCCCAGGATATGCTAGGTGTAGAGATGCTGCCTCTGACCAGCAAAGATCACCAGAACCTGGCATGTAAACCGGAATACCCAACAAGGAACGTAACTGTCAGGTAGACCAGACGTTTTCACCATCATCATCACCATCATCACCATCATTACCAACATCACCATCAGTATCACCACCATCATCACCACCATCACCACCATCACCATCATCACCATCATCATCGCTATCATAATCACCATCATCAACACCACATCATTATCATCACCACCACCATCATCATCATCACCATCATCACCATCACTACCATCATCATCATCATCACCACCATCACCATCATCATCACCACATCATTATCATCACCACCATCACCATCATCGCCATCACCATCATCATGTAGACTGATACATCCCCATCATCATCATCACCGCCACCATCACCATTGTTTATTCAATCTCTCATGAAGATGGTATCATTATCCTGTTATGTGAAGGAGACATTGAGGTTTAGCAAGCTTCAGTAACTTTGTTCACAACAGTGGTAGGACTCTAGCCCAGACTTCAAGTACTGCATTGCTAATTCCAGAATGCTCACTGCCATATTATTTACAACAGCAAAAAACTGAACACAGCCAAAACTGCTGTCATTGAGGGAACATTCAAACAATTACAAGTATGAGATATAGACTGATACATCTAAGATCTACTCTAAATTCCATGATAGGTAGGGCGCCTGGGTGGCTCAGCGGGTTAAAGCCTCTGCTTTCGGCTCAGGTCATGATCTCAGGGTCCTGGGATCGAGGCCTGCATCGGGCTCTCTGCTCAGCGGGAAGCCTGCTTCCTCCTCTCCCTGTCTTTCTGCCTGCCTCTCTGCCTACTTGTGATCTCTCTCTCTGTGTCAAATAAATAAATAAAATCTTTAAAAAAAAAAAAAGTAAATTCCATGATAGGTAGAGCAGCAGGAACACTGCACGTAGAGTCCACTGTTGGGACTCAGCCCTCCTATACCACTGAGAGGTGGTGACCTGTGGCAAGTCACATCACCTCTCTGAGCCCCAGCTTCCTTATCCGCTCAGTGGAGGAAAGGCTCCCTTTCCCAGTGAGCCCACAGGTCTGTGGCGAGAGCCAAATAGAAACAGATGTGAGAGACGCCTGGGTGGCTCAGTTGGTTAAGCAGCTGCCTTCAGCTCAGGTCATGACCCCAGGGTCCTGGGATCGAGTCCTGCATTGGGCTCCTTGCTTGGTGGGGAGCCTGCTTCTCCCTCTGCCTCTGTCTGCCACTCTGCCTGCTTGTTCTCTCTCTCTCTCTCTGACAAATAAATAAAATCTTAAAAAAAGAAAGAGAAAGAAAGAAGAAAAGAAAAGAAAGAGATATGAGAGATTTTCATGTCAATAGAGGCCTTTGTAAACATGGAGAGAGGGTGGTTGCTGCTTTCAGAACAGTGAACAGGCCTGGCTCCATTCAGGAGATTCCTAGAACTTGGAGAGGCCCTGTCCTGCCAACAGTGTGACAGGATCACATTTCAGGACCTCCATGCCTCTCTAGCTTTACACACACACACACACATGCACACAGAAGCACCCTTAGACTCTAGCAACCAGGACCTCCTTGCCTTGAACCCCTACTTTATCTTTTTTAAGATTTTATGTATGTATGTATGTATACATGTATGTATGTATGTATGTATTGAGAGAGAAGGAGTGAGACAGGGGAGGAGCAGAGGGAGAGGGAGAGAATTTCAAGCAGACCCCACCCAACACACAGCTCGATCTCATGACCTTGAGATCATAACCTGAGCCAAAACCAAGATTCGGATGCTTAACTGACTGAGTCACCCAGGTGCCCCTTGTACCCCTATTTTATTTTTTTTTAAAGATTCTGTATATTCATTTGACAGAGAGAGAGAACACACAAGAAGGCAGAGTAGCAGGCAGAGAGAGAGAGGGAGAAGCAGGCTCCCCACTGAGCAGAGAGCCAGACATGGAACTCCATCCCAGGACCCCAGGACCATGAATCAAGCCAAAGACAGACGCCCACACAACTGAGTCACCTAGGTGTCCCCAGAGGGACACTCTCTGGCCTTCCGTTGGCCAATGCCCCCTCACAGGGCAATGAATCTGAAGGAGCAAGAGATTGTGCTTCCTGTAGCTCCCCCCTCCTAGATCAGGCTGCCGTTCCCCAGGACCCCGGAACTCCGTGCCTAAATGCCTGCTTCCGGGACCTACTGCAATCTTCTCTGGGTCCTTCCTCCTAGGGATGGGCTGTTCCCAGTGTGCACCCCTAACTCCGAAGGGCCAAAAGGAGGCCATTTGCAGGGGATGAGGAGGTTGGGAGGGTTGGGACATAGGAAGTGTAGTAATTGCCCGCATGGAGGGAGACCCCTCATGGTGCAGGACAAAGCAGGTGATAGGAAGAGAATAGGAGGCTCCAGACCAGAGCCTTCCTTTGTACTCTGCCCCAGACCTCGCAAATACTGGGCTCGCGCACAAACATCATAACACTTGATCTTACCCCTCCCCTTCCCCTGCGAGGCTGGTGATAAAACATGGGGAGCAAAAACAATCATCGCTGGAGGCCTAATTATGGCGAGCCGCCTGGTAGTGCTGTATATAGACTCCGCTTTGGGGGAAATGTGCTGATTTATGCAGTTCCCAACATTTAAAGGTGGAGACCAGACTGTGGCTGAATCAGATCTGATCGCTCTCTGGGACAAATTGCACTCCTGAGCCGCTGAGCACAAGTTTGTGAAGGATTGTCTACCTCTCCTTCCCCTGGTCTATACTGGCTTCACCTGGGGTTCTCTGGGTTCCTTGAGCCCAAGCCTCAAGATGGCACCACAGGTAGGAAAGCGAAGTCAATCATTGTGGAGCACCTGCTCTGTGCCGGGCTCTGGAGAAACGTCAAATCAAGGCTTCTGAGAGTTCACAGCCTAATGAGCTCAGACCCTCTTGGCCTGAAGGCCATCTTGATGTGAAAGATGTAAAAATGGCACCCAATCCCCCTCACAACTCACACTGGCACCTTCTGGCTATGTTACTTTGAATGCCTTTCTACTCGGATGCTCCGTTCAGTCAGGTGACTTGTTCTGGCCAATAGGATGTCGGCAAATATGATGTGAGCAAAGGTGTGAAAAGCTCTCTGGCTGTGGGGCTTGTCCTCTTTGGCAGCTTTTGGAAGCTACCATGTGACGAATGCATGCCAGAGAATGAGAGACAGCCCAGAGCCATGTGGAGAGAGCACCCTGCCCATCATCTCAGACGTCCCAGATGAGGCCATCATAAGCCAGCCCTGGACGCGCACACACACACACACACACACACACACACACACACACACACAACACACCCGCCAGCACACTGCAGACCACAGGTGAGCCCAACCTAGTCCAGAAGACCCACCCAGCTGAGCTCTGCCCAAATTGCCAAACTGCAGACCTTGAGCTCAATGGATGGGTGTTGTTTTCAGTCCTCCACAGCAAAGGAGAGGGCTGAGCCAGACATAGCAGGATGAGTGGACAAATGAGGAAAGATAAACCAGAGGGAACAGCATAAGCAAAGGCATGTGGGGAAGGAGGACTCTGTATTCAGAGAAAGGAGTCACCCAAGATAACTAAACGCAGGGTCTCTGGACAGACAAGGCTGGAGAGTTAGGTAGAGGCCTTGCCACGGGGACCTCAGTGCCAAGTGTGGGAGTTTGGACTTCATCCGAAAAACAGTGGGAAGGCACTGGAGGAATTCGAGCAAGAGAGGGCCAAGGTGAGGTGTGTATTTTGCAAAGGTCACTTTGGCAACCATGAGGGGAATTGGATGCCCACCCTCCAGCAAGGGGCCAGTGCCCCCAGCCTCTACCAGGTGTCAGGCAGTAGCCCCTCGTCCCTCCTCCCCTCACCCGAACTCAGACAGGAGCTGCTGAGGAGGTCCCAAGACAAACACATTTTCAGTGAACCAAAAGAAATCAGTTTCCAGGGCGCCTGGGTGGCTCAGTGGGTTAAAGCCTCTGCTTTCGGCTCAGGTCATGATCTCAGGGTCCTGGGATCGAGGCCCGCATCGGGCTCTCTGCTCAGCGGGGAGCCTGCTTCCCCCTCTCTCTCTCTGCCTGCCTCTCTGCCTCCTTGTGATCTCTCTCCCTCTGTGAAATAAATAAATAAAATCTTAAAAAAAAAAGAAAAGAAAAAAGAAATCAGTTTCCAGAAATCAGTTTCCAAGTCTGAAACAATAGCAGTACTGTGTCCAGGCCAGTGACAGGCATGCTGGCATCTCAGAGCCCGTGACAAGTGAGGACAGTTGTGGACAATGAGAAGACAGCTTCAAAAAACATCCCTTTTTGGAGTCAGATGGAACCTCCAGGGCCAGCTGGCCCGGTCCCCTCCAAAGTAGGTCCTCATCACACACCCTTTGTTACACACCTTCAGTGACAGGGCACTCGGCACCTTGCCCAAAGTTCTTCATCACAAGCTTATTATTGGCTCATGCCTCCTGCCTCTGCCCACAGTAGCCTTCAGAGGTGACCAGACGCCTACCAAAACCACCATTCGTCTCTTCTCCAGCCTGTACATGATTCTCAAGTGACTAGACTTGCAGAGAATGAGAAGAGGCAGCACTTCCTTCATTCCCCAATCCAAATTTCTATCAATGTAGCCTGAATAAGCTTCCCCGACCCTCCCATCAGTTCCACCCCTGCATCACCTCCAGGATCCCCTCTGCAGATAAGGGCGGGGGGGGGGCAGGGGGTTGGATACCCTTCTGTCACAGCTGAACCGTAATTCTTTTCCTACATGACAAGATGATTAAAAAACAGACCTGCCTGCCAATTCATCTTTGTCCCTTCCCCACACCCAGCCACAGCACGAGGTCTGTAGTCGGGTGACAACTTATGGAACATCTGCTTGAATGACTGGGCCTCTTCCCTAAAGAGTAAGGGCCGCTGGATGGATCGTACTGCATGAAACAACCTAGTACCAAGCATCCGGGCTCAGGAGCTAGACTGCTTGGGTTTGAGTCCACTGGCCCTCGCCACAGGCAAACACACGGGGCTAACGTGGATTATCTTACACACTAGAGAGAAATGCAGTGATGTGTGGCGGACACCCGCAGACGACAGCTCACAGGGGTCATAGTTTCAGCATTAATTTGTGCTACATTCCTTCTAATGACGTCGTATCTCTTCAAAGCTGGGTTCTCAGTGGTCACAGGGGTAAAAAGCAAACACAGTGTGAAAATCCGTATAGAATAAGAAATGAGGACAGCAGCTGGTGCAGCCACTCTGGAAAACAGTATGGAGGTTCCTCAAAAAGTTGAAAATAGAGCTACCTTATGACCCAGCAATTGTAATACTGGGTATTTACCCTAAAGATACAAAGGTAGTGATCCACAGGGGCACATGCACCCGAATGTCTATAGCAGCAGTGTCCACAATAGCCAAACTATGGAAAGAACCTAGATGTCCATCAACAGATGAATGGATAAAGATGATGTGGTATATATATACAATGGAATACTATGCAGCCACCAAAAGAAACAAATCTTACCATTTGCAACAACGTGGATGGAACTAGAGGGTATTATGCTAAGCGAAATAAGTCAATCAGATAAAGACAATTATCATATGATCTCTCTGATATGAGGAATTTGAGGGGCAGTGTGGGCGGTCGTGGGAGGTAGGGAAGGAAAAAAATGAAACAAGATGGGATGGGGAAGGAGACAAACCATAAGAGACTCTTAATCTCACAAAACAAACTGAGGGTTACTGGGGGGTGGGAGGGTAGGGATAGGGTGGATGGGTTATGGACATTGTGGAGGGTTTGTGCTATGGTGAGTGCTGTGAAAGGTGTAAGCCTGATGATTCACAGACCTGGACTCCTGGGGCAAATAATAATATAAATAAATAAATAGGAAATGAGGACAGCGATATCGCATCTGATTCCAGGTTCTGAAAAGTTGCGCAGTGCCCGGTAGGCACACATATCCCAGTGCTCTGTGATGCTGGTTATTCCAGATGGAATAAAACTGCTGTCTTTCAATCTGTGGGAGTGATTTTTCCAAATGGCTATTAAGCTGTTACGACATAGCTATTTTTAAATTGCTTAGACCTAACAACTTAATAAACAAGACTACTAGGTATCTCTTTTGGTCTCTGGGCACTTGAAAAAATTACTGAAATACGACAGGTACTGGGAACAGAGAAATTGTGGGACTCTCTGTTTTAAGCATTTTACGTCACCTCCCTGGTCCTCGGTTTCCCTAAGGATATATTGAGGACCACAATAATACATAATGTTGTTAACAGGATTAATTGAGAATATGTGCAGTACTTAGAATAGTACCTGGTGTGTAATAACTGCTGTATACACATTATCATTACACAGAAAGGCCACATCAGTAGTTGGCAAGATTATAGGCGAAATGTCAAAAACTCAGCAGAAATCCAATTTCTCACATTCTCTTCTTTTGGGGCGCCTGGCAGCTCAGCCAGTTGAGTGTCAGACTCTTGATTTCCACTCAGGTCACGATCTCAGGGTCGTGAGATCAAGCCCCACGTGGGGCTCCACGCTGGTCATGGAGCCTGCTTGAGATTCTCTCTCCCTCTGCCCCACTCCTCCCTCCTCTAAAGAAACAAAACAAAACAAAACAAAGTTCTCTTCTCTTTTTTTTAACATTTTCTTATTAATAACCATATACCACGTGCTTTGACATGTGTTACAGAGAGCACTGGACTGGGAGTCAGAAGGAGAAGGGTTCTAGTGACAGTTCAGCTTTGAAACCTTGAGCAAGGCACCCCTTCTCCCCCAGCCTCAGTTTCCTAGTCTGCATGTTACTGGTGCAGTGGTGACCCTGGAGATGTCGGGGGAGGGAGTTAAGACTCTTTCTTCAAGTATGCAAATACCTACAGGGACCAGACCGCAGATGGAATCACACCTCTTGTACAATAAACAGTGCAAATATCAGGAAGTGGGTGATTAATAGTGTGCAATTGATATGCTAATTACAAACCATCCTTATTAGCTTGTTGCTGCAAGTTCCCCCAGGCTCTGGAGGCCACAATCTGAAAGAATGAGTTTCTCAGCTTAGTCTGAGTTGAAGGTAATTAAGCACGTCAGAGCTACAAAACCACATGCTTCAAACTGATTCAGACCTTTCACTAAATTAGACCATCTCAGAATGTGTAGGAATAGTGAGGTTTTGCCAGCTGTATAATCAGTTCCGTATTCAATTCCTTAAATAGAGATTTATTGATTAGCCAACCTACTGTTTTTAAAATGTAGTTTTGTCTTTGAAAAAAAATAAATAAAGCTTTCCTTTAAAAAAGAACTCAGTTTTCATCAGATCAAATTTCCTTTGCCTTTTGCCTCTAGGGTTCCTTGGGATTCTGATATTTTTTTCAAATGCTAAGTTATTCCTTTATTAGATAGTCGTTGAAATCGACCTCATTCCCATAGAGGGATGATTATGGGCACAGAAAATGCATTCATTCCTTTTTACAAGGCTGGTGGCTGACAGAAGTGATTCTGCTGGTGGCTTCAATGGAAATGTTGCGTTTCATAAAACCAGCACTGAGATTGTTATAAAGCTGATTTTGGCATGTTTTCCTAAATTAAAAAAAAATGAAGATAGAAAAATGGTTTCTCTCAGATGAGGGCTCTACTTGTAGAGATAGGACTTGGAGATCTAAACTCCCCCTACCTGGCCTGCTCCCCAGCTAATGAAGAAGATGGGTGTCACTTACTGACCTCACCCTCCTGTTCCACAGGCCACTCAGGTCTGTCTCTGAGCCCGGAGCAGAAAGCAGAGTTACCCATGGTTCCCAGATCCTCCCTATGGGCACAAGATATTTAGTATCATCAAGATATTTAGTATCGAACCTAAGAATGTTTAGACTCAACACAACAAACGATTACCATTTTGGCGTTTTAAAAATTGCTTTACCCCGTCCTTGAGACTGATCCCATGACCTCATGCACACCGCTGGTAGAAGGGAAGTCCTCCCACAATTACAGAGAGATGGAGTCAGAACCAAAATCACCGTTCCCATAGGCTCATAGAGCCAGATGGCCCAGATTCAAATCTTGCTCTGCTACTTGCTAGCTGTGTGACTCTGAGCAAGTCACTTACCCTTTCTGTGCTTTGCTTTTCTCATCTGCCCAGTGTGAGTAACAGTTGAGAATCAAATGACTTAATATTTGACAAGTGCTTAGAAAAGGAGCTGGCATATATTATTTGATGAAAGCAAGCTGCTGGGGTTTTGTCTTGTGTCAGGCCAACAGATGGCCTCCTGCACACCTGCACTCCTGTGCCTCCTGCACACCTGTACCTCCTGCACTCCTATACCTTCTGAACTCCTGTACCTAATGCACCCCATCCCCTCCTGCACACTTGCACCCCCTGCCCTCCTACCCTCCTGCACCTCCTGCACACCTGCGCCTCCTGCACATCTGCACCTCAGGATAGTCTGCTTCCCTGGTGAGCTCACTGCTCACTTTCTAACCTTTGGCCTCTCCCACCTTCCAATCCAGACAAAAGTCTGTCAGGCCTTGACATTGCTCAAAAAACTCTAAATTGTTCTAGTGTGTCTTCTTACCTTTTCCACAGTGACTGTTTCAGACCTGCCTCTCCCAACAAACCTCAGACCCTCACTCTCAGCGTGTTTCTCCTTCTTTGCAATGAAAATAATGCCATCAAATAGAACCCCCTTGACCTCCTTCTATACCCCTCACTCTGTCCTGTTCCCAGACACATGCCCTCACTCTCCCACCCACCTTCCTTCCTGCCAAAGTGGAGAAGACCCCATCATTTATCCATCTGAGGTTGGTTCTCATCCCTGGTACGGCCTGATAGTGCAGTTGTATGGGTGGTGCACTGCACAAGAGCCACTAGCCAAGGTGCCAATAGGAAAATAAAATCCAACACATCTTTCCTTTCCAAGTCTTACACCCTTGCATGAGATGTCCAGATATACATGGCTTTTCTAATTCATCCACCCAAAGTGGCCCATTTTTTAAATATGAACAAAAATATCACAGGCAAGTGGGAACCTTGGGCCCTGAGCTCAAAACTTCAGACGCTCCTGCTATTATGGAACCCTTTCTCACTCAATCACCTCTTTATTAGCCTCTCCTTCTCTATCAGGTTCTACTGTTCATTCCAGAGCTGTCATGAGCAGAGTTACCAAAAAAAAACTGGCCAACACTTGGAAATGGGGCAAAGTTACTACTGTGTTTCTTCAGTGCTGGGTGTTGCCAGGCAGTTTCCCCACCTCTCATTATCTGATTTTGGAGACTATGCTGTCCAAAACTGTAGCCATTTGCCATGTGGCTCCTGAGGACTTGAAATGTAGCTAGTCTGAATTGAGATGTGCTGTACGTGTCAAATACATACTGGATTTCAAGGACTTAGAGGCAGAAGAAAATTTCCTTGGTCCATTTTCCTCAGGAAGACATACAAATTACAATTACACCTAATATTAGAGCTTCAAAATGTGTAAAACAAAAATTAACAAAATGCAACATTCCTCTCTCAGTGACTGATAGAACAACTGAATTTTCTTAATCATCAAAAATGTAGAAGATTTGAACAATCTATAATATAAACCACATGATCTAATTTATATTAATAGAACACTATACCTAACAATAGCAGAACACACATTTTTTTCAAATGCTCACGGTACATTTACCAAGATAGACTTTATCCTGGGCCATTAACCAAGTCTCAATAAAATTAAATTGAAGTAACACAGAATACATTTTTCTGACCATGACTTTTAAATTTAAATTCATTAGCCATTTAAATGAATGAGTGGATGAATGAATGAATAAAATCATTAACAATTAGATATATAGAAAAAAACAAATCTTTGGATATTTAGCAACGAATGGGTCAATGAAGAAATCATAAGGGAAACTTTAAAACATGTTTATATAAATAATAAAAATACAATATATCGGAATTTGTGGAATGCAGCTGAAGCAGTGTGTAGAGGCGTTTTCAGAATCTAAATATTTATGTTAGAAAATAAAACAGGTGTAAAGTAAATGACCTAAGTTTCCACCTCAAGAAGCTAGAAGAAGAAAAACAAAGAAAAGTCAAAGTTAGTAGAAACAGACTTTTTTAACAAAGCAGAAATCATCAAAATAGGAAATGAGCAACAGAGGAAAATTAACAAAGCCAAAAGCTGTTTCTTTGAAAAGATTAATAAAAATAATAAACCTTAGGGCGCCTGGCTGTTCAGTCAGTGGAGCATGGGACTCTTGATCTCAGCATTGTGAGTTCAAACCCCACATTAGGTGTAGGAATGGTGTAAAAATAAAATCTTTAAAAAAAATTAAGCCCTACCTTGACTGAAGAAAAGAAGAAAAGGAACACAAATTACCAATGTCAGAAATGAAAAAGAAGGCCTTACAAATCCAACAGATATTAAGAGAATAATAATGAACTATTATAAATAAGTTTACGCTAAAAATAATTTAGACGATCTACATAAAATAGACAAATTCCTTGAAAAAACAACTTACCAAAATTGATTAAAAAAAAAAACAGAACATCTAAATTGCCAGATAGCTCATAAGAAATTAAATCCATAATTTAAACCCTTCCCACAAAGAAATCTGAATGTGGTTTTATAAGTCAGTTTTATGAAAAATTTAGAAAAATTTAAAAGTGGAAAAGAAAACACCTCCTAACTCATTTTAGGAGATCAACATAACCCTACTGGTAAATCCCACAAAGAAACTACAGGAAAAAAAAAAAAAGTCCAGACCAATCTCCTTCATGAATCTAAACACAAAATCTTTCAAAAAATATTAGCAAATAGAATTCAACAACATATATTAAAAGAAAAAGGCATCATGACCAAATTGGGTGTATTCTGGGAATCTAAACTTAGTTTCGGATACACAGAGCCAATCAATGTAATTAACCACATTAACAGACTAAAAAGAAAAATACTTATTTAAGTAGATTCAGGAAAATCACTTGAAAAAAATAAATCAACATTCATTAAAAAAAAAGGAAACCTCAATCTATTTCATGGCATATTCAAAAAATATAGAGCCAACATTATACTTAATAGTTAAATATCCATTTTCACCACTTCTATTCAACAGCGTATGAAAGTTCGTAGCCAGGGGCACCTGGGTGGCTCAGTGGGTTAAAGCCTCTGCCTTTGGCTCAGGTCATGATCCCAGGGTCCTGGGATCAAGCCCTGCATCGGGCTCTCTGCTCAGCGGGGACCCTGCTTCCTCCTCTCTCTCTGCCTGTCTCTCTGCCTACTTGTGATCTCTCTCTCTGTGTCAAATAAATAAAAATCTTTAAAAAAAAAAAAAAAAAAGAAAAGAAAGTTCGTAGCCAGTGAAGTAAGGCAAGAGAAAGAAGTAAAGACATACAGTTCAGAAAGGAAGAAGTAAAAGTCTTTTTTCACAGATGACCTTAAAGAATCTACAAAACATCTACTAGAAAACCTTAAAGAATCTACAAAACATCTACTAGAACTAATAAGTAAATAAGCAAACTTGGAGCTACAAGGACAATACACAAAAATCAATCGTACTTTTATATTCCAGCAGTGAAAAATTAGAAAGTGAAATCTGAAAAACAATTTCATTGACTACATTGTCAAAAAACACAAAATACAGGGGCACCTGGGTAGCTCAGTGGGTTAAGCCTCCATCTTCGGCTCAGGTCATGATCTCAGGGTCCTGGGGTGGAGGCCCGCATCAGGCTCCCTGCTGGGCGGGGAGTCTGCTTCCCCTTCTCCCTCTGCCTGCCTCTCTGCCTACTTGTGATCTCTCTCTCTCTGTCAAATAAATAAATAAAAATCTTAAAAAAAAAAACAAACACAAAATACATAGGAATAAATTTAACAAAAGATATTACCTCTACATGAAAAACCGCTACATTTTAAAATTTCTAGATCAAAAACCACAAAACATTACGGAGAGAAATTAAAGAAGACCTAAATACATGGAAAAGTATGCCAAACTTATCGATTGGAATATCCAACATCTTTAAGATGTCCATTATCTATACACTTAATGCATTCTCAACCAGAATCTGACCAGTCCATTCTGTAGAATTTGGCAAACTGATTCCAAAATTTATATAGAAATGCAAAGGACCTAGAAATATCCAAAGCAATCTTGAAAAAGGGCAAACTGGAAGGACTAGGCAGCCTGACTTAAACAGGTGACACACAATGACACCCCAGTAACTGAGATATTGCAACACTGGCACAGAGACAAATACATCAATGCAACAGACTAGAGAGCCCAGAAACATATTCTCATCTACAGGTTCATTCGGTTTTTGATGAATATGCCAAAGCGATCCAAAATGAAAAGAAATGTTTTCTTTCTCTCTCTCTCTTTTTTTTAAGATTTAGTTATTTTTGAGGCAGGGGGAGGGAGGAGCAGAGAGAGAGGGACAAGCAGACTCCCTGATGAGCACAGAGCCCATCGCAGGGCTCGAACTCAGGACCCTGAGATCATAACCTGAGCTGAAACCAAGAGCCAGGTGCTTAACCAACTGAGCCACCCACATGTCCCAAAAGAAATGTTTTCAACAAATTGTTCTGAGCCAACTGGATATCCCATGTTAAAAAAGCGAGAGAGAGAGAGAGAGAGAGAGAGAGAGAGAGAGAGAGAAAAGTGACCTTAATCCTCACCTCCTCACAGTGTACAAAAGTTAAATCAAGATGGATCTTGGGGGGCTCCTGGGGGGCTCAGTTGGTTAAGCGGCTGCCTTCTGCTCAGGTCATGATCCCAGCATCCTGGGATCGAGTCCCACGTCAGGATCCCTGCTCAGCAGGAAGCCTGCTTCTCTCTCTGCCTCTGCCTGCCACTCTGCCAGCTTGTGTTCCCTCCCTCTCTCTCTGACAAATAAATAAATAAAACATTAAAAAAAAAAAAAAAAGATGGATCTTGGGCCTAAACTGAAAAGCAAAAAGCACAAAACTTCTAAAGAAAATGCAGGGGACTTTCTTCTCAAATGAGGGAACAGGCTTCTTAAGCAAGACTTACAAAGCAGTAGCCACTAAAAAATCATTAAAAAATAATCATAAAAGTGACCACCATAAAAGAAAAAATTTGAAAATTAGACTTATCACAATTTTAAAACTTCTGCTCATCAAAAGATTTCTCTAAGAAAACGAATATGCAATTCTCTGAGGAAAAAATGAGTAAAACATAGATATCTGACAAATAGAATGTATTCAGAGTACATTTTTAAAAAAACTCCTACACTGGGGTGCCTGGGTGGTTCAGTCAGTTAAGCATCTGCTTTCATCTCAGGTCATGATCCTGGGGTCCTGGGATGGAGCCCGACATTGGGCTCTCTGCTCAGCAGGGAGCCTGTTTCTCCCTCTGCCTGCTGCTCCCCCTGCTTGTGCTCTCGCTGTCAAATAAATAAATAAAATCTTTAAAAAAATAAATAAAAATTTGAAAACTCCTACAACTCAGTAATTTTAAATTAAAAAATAGTAACTGTTAAAATTTAAAATAATTAAAATTTAAAATAATTTAAAAGTGGTAACAGTTTAACAAACATTTCACAAGAGAAAATAGATGAGTGACCCCTACACACATGAGAAAGTGTTCAACATCATCAGTCATCAGAGCAAAGCAAACTAAAATCACAATGAAGATATCCCCATTTACCAAAATGGCTACATTTTAAAACCAACAACACTCATTTTTGTTAAGACCGTAGCATAACCGGAATTCATACATTGTTGAGGGGAGCAAAAAGTAGCACAAACATTTTGGGAAAGTATCTGTCAATGCCTTTTTTTTTTTTTTAAGATTTATTTATTTGAGAGAGAGGGAGAGAGAGAGAGAGAGAAAGTGGGGGAGGGTCAGAGGAAGAGGGAGAGAGAGAGGGAAAGAGGCAGACTCCTCACTGAGCACAGAGCCGGATGCGGGCCTGGATCCCACGACCCCAAGATCATGTCCTGAGCTGAAATCAAGAGTTGGACCTTCAGCTGACTGAGCCACCCAGGTGCCCCCTGTCAGTGTCTTCAAAAACTAACCACACATGGACCCTATGACCAGCCATCCTACTCTGGAGCCATGCCACTCACCCAAGAGAAAGGAAAGCTGTTGTCGACCAAAATACTTATATACAGATGTTCACGGCAGCTTTACTCATGATAATCGAAAGTGGAAACCAGCTCAGAACAATGGATAAACCCATTGTGACATATTCATAAAATAGTGGGTGGCTCTGTGGGTTAAAGCCGCTGCCTTCAGCTCAGGTCATGATCTCAGGGTCCTGGGATGGAGGCCCGCATCGGGCTCTCTGCTCAGCAGGGAGCCTGCTTCCTCCTCTCTCCTCTCTCTGTCTACTTGTAATCTCTCTCTGTGTCAAATGAATAAATAAATAAATGAATAAATAAAATCTTAAAAAAAAAAAGAATAGTACTGAGCAATGACAATGTCCTCGAATGTAAATAAACCTCAAAAATATCACGCAGCATGAAACGACACTTACTAAAAAGCATTGGTAACTGTATGATTTCATTTACGTGAAATTCTAGAGCAGACAAAACTAAGATGGCATGAAAAACGGTCCTTTTATCAGGGGAGCAGGATAAGGGTTGTTGAGAAGGCGCATGAGGGGACTCTGGGGTTGATGGGAATGTCTATAGCTTAATCGGGACTTGGGATATGTAGGTACGTGCATTTGTTAGAACTTGTTGAAAGGTACACTTAAGAATTGTACAACCCACATAGGAAAAAAAGAATGGTACAAACCACCTTATAGAAGTTATATCTGAAAAGAAATCTATAAACAAATACTAAAGTTGATAATACACATGCTAAAGTATTTAGAGGTGAAGTGTACAGATATCCATAACTTCTTTTGAAATGCACCAAAAATAAGATGGGTTAATAAGTTAAAAAGATGAATTAGCAAATGGTAGGAAAATACAGCAAAAGATTCACTGTAAATACAGGTGTTGGGTATATTAGTGTTAAATGTATAATTCTTTGTCCATACATTTGAAATTTTCTATAATAAAATTTGAGGGGAAAGAATGCATATATTCTTCAACTCGACAATTTCATTCCTGAGAATCTATCCCATAGAAATAAAAGTACTATTCTATAAGGGCATATGTATAAGAATGTTTATTGCAGTGTTGTTCCTAGTGAACGAGAACTGGAAGCGAAATGAATATCCATCAGTATGGGTTCACCTAAATAAAGTGTAGCACATCCACCCCATGCACTATTACATGGCTATTAAAAGGAATGAATCAGGGTGCCTGGATGACTCAGTCAGTTGAGTTTCTGCCTTCGGCTCAGGTCATGATCCCAGGTTCCTGGGATCGAGTCCTGCATCAGGGTCCTTGCTCAGTGGGGAGTCTGCTTCTCCCTCTCCCTCTATACCACCCCCCTGCTTGTGCTCACTCTCTCACTCTCTCTAATAAATACAATCTCTTTTAAAAATAAAATAAAAGAATAAATCAGAGCTTGTCCTGATAGTGTAAAGGAATTCCACTGAGATTTGGTTGAAGGAGAAAAGCACGCGTATGATCCTTTTAAAAACAATCGCACACGTGCACGCGCGCGCACACACACACACACACACACACACACACACACACACACACCCTGCATGGGATTATACACATAAAAAAAAAATGGAAGAACGTATATTAAATTGTCAACACAGCTTCTAGGGAAGGGCTAAGGGAAGAGTTGAGTGCTGATTTGGGGCTAAAGGGGGAAATCTATAGTAAAAACAACACGTACGTGATGCCATTTAAGTTAAAAGTTTCTGTATGTATGCAGTGTGTGGTACCTAAAGAGATGCATAGAAGGCTGGGCACCACAATGCTAAGAGTGGTCATGTCAGGCTGGTAGGACTCCAGATGACTCTTCTTTCCTTCTTTTTGTTGGAAGGAAGGAAGGCAGGGAGGGAAGGAGAAAGTTGTCATCTACACTGTTGCTACATCCTCACCTCCCATTCACTCCTCAAGCCACAGCAACTCCACCTCTTGCCAGGTTCCTGTGTCATGTGACCTATCTCCAGCATTTAACACTGTTGACCCTGTCTCCTTGAAACAGTCCCTTCCATCAACCTCCATGACACCCTTCTCCCCATCCCTGCCTCTTTGGTCATTACTCCTCTGTCAATTTTGTGAAATCTCCTTCCTTGACCCCCCCTTCCCACCATCCTCCTCTGGATTTTGTCCTCAGAGCCTTCCTTTTCTCAATTTTACTGCCATCTAGGTGACAATGTCTCCCAAGCGTCCTTCTTGCGCTCTGACCAGACACCTCTATTTGGATGTCCCATAGGTTCATCAGACTCAGCAGGGGCAAGACTAATGTTATCATCTTTCCCCCAAAACCTAATGCTTCTCATTCTGCAGGCGGCTCTCAGGAAACGGCAGACATGGCTGCCCACACAGTTGCTCAAGCCATAAGCTTGGGTATTACTCATTCTTTCTCACCCCCACAGTCGATCAATCACCAAGTGCTCTCAAGTCTATCTCTGGGGTCTCTATCACATCCATCCACTTGTCTACCCCTCCACATGGTCCAGGTACCATTTATCTCTCTTCTAAATGGCTGAAGCATCCTGTTAACTCATCTGTCTACTGCCTCCCATTCATCCCCCAGAGAAGCCAGAGAGATGGAACCACAAATCTGATCCTATCACTTCCACACCATTTTCCATTTAAGACTCTTTGAGGGTTTCCCATTTGCTCTCAAGACCAAGCTCAAACTCTGACTCATGACATACTGGCGTAAGCATATGTTCAGCTTCCACCAACACACATCACCTCCAGCCCCTTGACTGTTTTCACCCCATACCTAAGGAAAGAGAGTACTGCTGCAAGTCAAGCTCAAGATCTAGGGGACTAAGCTGGTAGATGGCACAGACTGAAGGCCTCGAACACTTGGGAGAGGTGAGGATACCTTTTCCTCCCCAGAAAACTATTTGCTAGGTGGCTAAAGAAGTAAGAGAGTGAGGCTGCTTCTCCTAGGGGGACAGCCTGCCCTCTCCCACGCATGCCTCTGACTCCATCACTCCCAAAAGGTCAGGGATTAGGCAGAGACTGGGCTACTGACCACAGCAAAGAAAAGCATGGAGAAAAGCCAGATTTTTCTTTAGCTTTCAGGAGACATTTCCACCCAGCCTTCTTATTAGCATCCTCCATTTTTGGTCCCGACACCTCAATATCAGAGCTTGGGACCAAGCCCAGAGAGTTCCTTTGCTAGGGACTCTCCTCTACACCTACATAGCACAGTAACTATTAAATTAAATCTTATTAGTAGACAATGCACATTTCCCCTTAGATCCGAGCTCACAAGCCAGCAGATGAGCCTGAATTGCCTGCAAAAACTTAAGAGGAAGGGAGAGGGTGAGGCTGGTTAAAGGGGACTTCTCCCCTTAGAGGTACCCCATAAAGTGGCCACACACTACCTCGGAGGTCCACCTGTGGCGTTAGGTGCTGGCCCTGCTTATCACTCACTGTGTGACCTTGGCCTTAGTGTCCTCTGATGTGAAGACAAGATGTGCCTTGAGCCTGGCAAAGAGGCAATGGGTATTACAGAGCTTGGGTGTGACACTAGCTTTCCAGAAGGGTCCCAACTTGAATGCTTCCTAAAGAACAGTAGGCCATTCTTTCTTTGCTAACTTCCACATTTACATATAAATTGCTACCTAATGGCTCTGCCCTCCTTTATCTTAGCTCCAGGTTCTAATGAGCTGGAGAAATGGTCCTGTGTGAGGAATAATGAAGCTTCCAGGCTGAGGAAGGAAAGACAGTGGTTCTTGCCTCACGGTGCAGTAGGGAAGGCAAGGAGGGAAGGAAGGGGGAACACGATGCCCCTTCTCCACTGGGACACATGTCCCAATGTCCCAGAGAAAGGGAGAAAAGCATTTTTGTATCAGTTTGAAACGTGGTAGAAAATCAAGCATGAAAATAGGTGAAATCCACAACACAGTTTGTGAAAAGTGAGTCATAATTCTATTTGTTCTGCCCGGTGTGCACAACGCAAATTTTTCATCCAGACAGAAACTAAAAATAAAAAATGAACCAGGAGCGCCATCTGGGGTGGGATCTGTTAGTAACTCTGCTGCTCAAATTCAGAGATCTCTGCAGACCCGTGGGGATGTGGAAGAGATGGTGTGAAGTCCCTCCTCCACCCCACCCCACCCCTGGCAACACACACACGCGCGCGCGCACACACCTGCATGCACACTTACGCACATGCACAGACATGTACGCATGCACACATGCTACCAGGTGCCCGGCCCCTCTTAAAGCCTTTTCTATGGAATCTCCACAACCTGTGAAGTTCAGATTCCCATTTGGAGACTGAGGAAACAAAGACTTCCCCAACTAAGCAACTAGCAGACCTGGGATTCAAACCCAGGTCTGTGTGATTCTAAGTCCCAGGTTCATTTACATTTCACCACCGAATGTGTCCCCTGGAGCAGAGGTTCTTAACTGACTCTGGCAGATAGAAAACAAGGGCTCCACTTCCATCTGTATTGTCTCCCACTTCCAACTGAAACTCTGCAAATCTGAATGCGGGCAACAAATCAGTACCTGTGACTTTGTCACCCATGGACTCACAGACATTTTCATATGTTGCTGATTTCTCAAAATGTCACTTCTGTTTATCACAATTTGAACATGTCAGTAGTTCTTAGACCCACTGCAAGATCTTGTCATTTTGTGTGTTAACAAAGCAGCACTGTGGTTGCCAGGTGGCTCCCGGAAAAGAAAGCTCTACTGCGCAGCATTTGCTAAGTCCCGTGGTGTAAATATTCCTACCACTGCCAATTTCAAGGATGACTATGTTTAACAATTGGTTTGCAAATTTCCTGAAAATTTAACGATCAGTGCTTAAAAGCAGGGACAAGATGGCTTCAGCACACCACTGGCAATGGAGTGAATTTACCTGGGTTTGTCCCCCTCCCTACAGGCCCCTGTCTTTCCTAAAACTCCCCTGGCCTTCAGTATAGTGACATTAATAATAACAATCATAGATTTGAAATATATATATATTAAATCCTTCCTCTAAGCACTTAACATGACCAATATCATTTAGTCCATCAATGACCCTTTAAGGCAGATATTATTAAAGTGGCTCTCAGTGGAGGCAGGAAGATGTGCTTTTACCCCTCCGGGATATTTGGCAATATCTGAAGACATTCTTGATTGTCATAACTGGGTTCACTACTGGCATCTAGTGGGTAGATGCCGCTAGGCATCCTACAACGCACAGGACACATACCACTCAAAGAATTAATCTGGCTCAAAATCTCATTAGTTCTGGAGTTAAGAAATCTTGCATTACTGTTAGTCCCATTTTTGAGATGGGAAAACTGTAGCCCATAGAAATTAATATGCCCAAGTCCACAGAGCTATCATGTAGTAAGTTTTCTGCAAAAATGAGTTCCTACTCCCTGACTCCCTCAGCAGATACAGGGAAAGGAGCTTACTAGAAAGAAAGCAGACTGCTGGAGCTAGTCTTGGCAATGGGTGTCTCATAGAGGGTCAGGCATTACATGTTGGAGGATCTAAGACCAGTTGCTTAGTGAGAAGACCCCAGAAATGATTCCCAAGGTGAGTCAACCAGATGGTCCACGGGCTGCCAAGTTCATTTAAGATAATAAAGTAGAAAGGGGAAGTGAGTGTCACTCTGCCACAAAAATTAAGCATCTACTATGTACCTGTACTACTCTAGGCGCTGAGAATAGCATAGGGAACAAAACAAAAGTGGCTCTTGCTCTTGTGGAGTGTACAATCTGGTGGAAGGAACAGAAAAGCATATTTTCTTTTTTTTAAGATTTTATTTATTTATTTGACAGAGAGAGAGAGAGAGATTACAAGTAGGCAGAGAGGCAGGATGAGAGAGGGGGAAGCAGGTTCCCTGCTGAGCAGGGAGCCCGATGCAGGCCTCCATCCCAAGACCCGGAGATCATGACCTGAGCCGAAAGCAGAGGCTTTAACCCACTGAGCCACCCAGGCGCCCCAGAAAAGCATATTTTAAAATGGATTAAAAAGTTATAGTTTATGAGAGATGTTTTGAAGGAAGTAAGTGAGGTGCTATGATAATAATTTTAGGAGGACTTTCTTTAGATAGGGTGGTCGAGGAAGACTTCCCTGAAGAGGTGACATGTGCGCTAAGACCTGAAGGATGAGAAGCCAGCCAGAAAAAGAGAGTAACAATTCAGAGGGATTAGCAGGACAGGTGATGGGACTGAGGAGGGAAATAAGTTGACGTGTTCTAGTCATCAAAAGGAGGTCACTGTGACTGGGGCATAGAGGACAGAGGGGAGGGGCAAGTGGTCAGCAGGGTCCACCCACCCTTCTGTGCAGAGGACTCAGAACAGGTGTGACAAAGCCAGCCCCAAGCTCTGAGGGCTCCGCAAGTGAGTAGACCTGGGATCTAGACCAGCTTCTGGCACATTCTAAGAGCTCTCCCACCCAAATTTCTTAACCCAACACATCTGCTAACCCAATATTCCCAGATGCCAGGACCCAGGACCCAAAACACACGAGTGTGTACATGTTTGTGTATGTGTATGTGTGTACAATCATGATGATCACCAAAGAGTTGAAGAGCATTGGGGAAATCTTCAGCTCCAAGGTTAATCACAGCACTAGAAACCAACACACCTGACTCTCGGCTGAGAAAGCTGCATTAATAATTAGTCATTTGTGGGGCGCCTGGGTGGCTCAGTCTGTTGAGCATCCAACTCTTGGTCTTGGCTCAGGTCTTGATCTCATGGTTGTGAGTTTGAGCCTCGAGTGGGGCTCCATGCTGAGCCTACTTAAAAAAAATTATTGGGGGGCGCCTGGGTGGCTCAGTGGGTTAAAGCCGCTGCCTTCGGCTCAGGTCATGATCCCAGGGTCCTGGGATCGAGGCCCACATCGGGCTCTCTGCTCGGCAGGGAGCCTGCTTCCTCCTCTCTCCTCTCTCTCTGACTGCCTCTCTGCCTACTTGTAATCTCTCTCTCTGTGTCAAATGAATAAATTAAAAAAAAAATTATTGGGGTGCCTGGGTGGCTCAGTCATTAAGCATCTGCCTTCAGCTCAGGTCATGATCCCAGGGTCCTGGGATCGAGCCCCACATCAGGGCTCCCTGCTCAGCGGGAAGCCTGCTTCTCCCTCTCCCACTTCCCCTGCTTGTATTCCCTCTCTCGCTGTGTTTCTCTCTGTCAAATAAATAAATAAAATATTTTTTAAAATTATTCATTTGTGGAGCCACAGCACACTTACACCTAATCACTACGCTGCTCAGTAGCAGCAGGATGGGCTGGTGGTCCAGAACTGAATGAACTTTGCTGAGCAAGTTAACAAACCCAGTACTAAGCTCTGTGTACAGAAGCCCAGAATTCTGGAACAGGGAGGCTCAGCTCAGAGGACAAGGGACGGCAGGAGGCTGAGGAGGCAAGCAGCGGAGGAGGGGAAGAAACAGGCAGAGTGAGCCCGCGGTCCGTGCTCTGCAAAGCTTCACTGCACACCCATCATCCTGCTGAATCCTCACGACAACCCCTGTGGGGGGACCAGTTCCCCCATTTTCCACTCGGGGACTTTAGACTCAGGTCCAGGACTGGGACTCAGAGCCCCCATTTCCTCACTGAAGGTCCCACCAGAAGTTGGGATTTCACTGCCAGTGACACAAGGAACTTCTTTATCCACTCAGAACTTAGATAAATGAGCAGAACAGTTCCGGACATCTGAGACAAATGTGGCCTGATGTGGGGAGGTAATGTGAAACAGAACTTGCCAAAACTCTCCAGAAACAGTGCGTGCCCAGGAGGTGAGCAAAGTTATTGGGAACTGGAGGACCACCTGACTGCATAAAGGGGATAATGTTTTCGAAACTATTTTGCAAATTCTTGAACCATGATGTTGTGTGTGTCCCTTCCGGCCACCACTCCTTGACCCATTGAATCAAGAGCATTTATTACCTTAAGAGGAGTGCAGACACCTCCTGAGATCAAAAAATCATAGTTCAACTTTGAGTCTGTACAGAGACAGTAGTCTTAAAAGCGGGCCTGAGAAAAAAAGAGAGAATTTCTTAATTCCAGAACCTACCCTACAAATTAAGGGCAAAGTTTGGAGGTCTGAACCTGAATGAACCTGAAGTGTATGACAAGTGATCATGAAATGGGATTCAGAAACTGAGGTCCGGGAAGTGTCTACCTCGTGAGAAGATGGTGGTCTCTTCAAGGCCTGGGGGTGAAACCAAGGAAGAAGGAGACTCAGAGAGAATGTGAATTGGAGAAAGACACTGCCTGCTCTCAGGAACTCATGCCCCCACCTCCCTCGGCCTTGGCCCCCAAGTGGGAAGGTAAGAAAATGGCACTCCCAGTAGGTGAATGGAAAGGAAAGATCGGAGGGGTCACTCAAAAAGGACACTATGCCTTTTGGTGCCCCTGTGCCCATGTGGAGCAGCCAAGATAGCAAAGAAACAGCAGGAGGCTTGGGGTTATCTGTCAGGACTTAGTCACATCAGAGTTTGCAGGGAAATGCAAGAAGCCACTTCCGTTGGCAAAGGGAGACCACGAATGGGGACCTCCTTTGTAGAGGAGTCATGGAATGAAGATGGAGAAAAGAGAGCAGATTTGAAAGCTGCACAGAGGCGGGTCTGAAAGATCACAATGGTGCAGCTGGGGAGGGTGCCAGAAGGAGAGGAGCCACAGGGGACCCCAGATTCCTGGCTTGAGCAGCTGAGTGGACAAAGAGCAATCCACCGAGATGGGGAAGACAGACGGGAGAAGGTGCAGGACAAGGACCACACTGAGATGAATGAAGTGCTTGCCTCCGGCACCAAACACAAGGGTGTGCCAAAACCCCTCAGTAATCAAGATAAATAATGCTTTAATGCACTAATTTTTTTAATCAAAAAAAAAATTTTTTTAAGATTTTTATTTATTTATTTCACAGAAGGAGAGAGATCACAAGGAGGCAGAGAGGCAGGCAGAGAGAGAAGGGGGAGCAGAGAGCCCGATGCGGGCCTCGATCCCAGGACCCTGAGATCATGACCTGAGCCGAAAGCAGAGGCTTTAACCCACTGAGCCACCCAGGCGCCCTTAATCAAAATTAATGCAAAAAAAAATCCATGATGAACACGATCGGTATTACTGATTTTTCCTTTTGCTTTGGGCTTCAATATGTCTCAACTTGGCACCATTACTGACCCTGTCTTAATTTAAAATTTGTATATTTTGTTCATCATGGATTTTTTGCATTTGCTTCTTTTTTAAAAAATATGGCATTAAAATATTCTTTGACAGCTGTGGGCTTTGGTGCCCTCCCCAATGCTGTACCAGGCACAAGGGCTTCACCCCCTCTAGCCCCAGCCCTGAGGAGCAGGTCTGAGCAGAGGAGGGTGACTAAGACGCAGTCTTGGATGTATGCCAAAATTAAAGCAATGGCAGACGTTAAGGGCCTGGACCCGTGTAGGTCTCCAATACATGTTATAATGGACCCACTGGTACCTGGCTTAAATCCCTCGAGGCCTTACCGGTTCAGGGCATGCCAGCTTTCAACACCTGCGCTTCCTGCCTGAGGACTGTCCTGGCCACCGAGTGAGATAGGTTAGAAGGCCCTGCTAACAAACACCCCTACAGTCGCCCTCAACCAACCATCCACCAGAGTGAGCATGTAAATATTCTAGCTCCCTTGCCTCTCACATGGGGTAATTTTGAGGTATACATGTAACACCATTTCAGGAGTCCCCAGGTGAGTTTAAGTTCCATCACCCAAAGTGTGACTGGATTGATAACACACCTCTAAGCTCTGTCTCTTCCCCCACCTCACTTCCCTACCCTCCTACCCACGTTTTCTGGGATCACCTCCCGGGTAAACTTCACATACTCCAATCTTTTTCTCAGGGCCTGCGTCTAGCGCAACCAAACCAAGATAAATGTGTGTCTATCCCTCCCTTGCCCTCTTCTCTGTGGAAACACAGAACGCTCTGCACATGCTTGGAAGTCTGGGCGTCCAGAAGGAGAGTCCCCTGATTCTAGCACTCTCCTGGGAGGGAAGTCAGTAGGGGTAATTGTCAGCCAGCACAGGGAGGCCTGGCTCTAGGAAGGGCTGGCTGTGTTTCTGTAATCTCTGCACCTAGAGTTGAAAAATAATTGGCAGACACCTTTCCTGGCCATTAATTCTTTACAGCAGACACTGAGCCCTTGGGGCAAAACCTGATTGTCTGCAGTTCCTGCCAGCCTGGCCCTGAATTCAGAACAAGGAGCAGGACGTTCCCCTCACTCTCTCTACAGACAACCAGGCTTCTCCTCCCTTCTCCTTCTTCCACCCACCCCCGGAGCCAGAGAATGGCCAGAAAGGCTGTTTGTGCACACTGGAGAAGACATCCATCTAGAGGGATGGGGCTAAGGGTTGAAAGCCGTGGAGGAAATCCTGAAACGTGGAGTCGTGATTCGTGCTTACTTTTCAGAGAATGTTTGTCCAGCATCCACACTTTTCCCCACGGTCACCAATAACCCCTGCAATGACCTCACGCAGCAAGTATTATTTCTATGCCCATTTTATAAGCTCAGAGGCTCAAAGAGGCCAAGTGGCTTAGCTTAAGTGACAAAGAGCCTCTCCTTGTCCAAACTGCAATCAGGTTCCTCTAAACCCTCCTCCCAGCGAAGCCCTGACTTCGGGGATTCTGTGTTCACTTCCACTGATACATACGGCTTTAGCAAGAATCCTGCTAAGTTGGTTGAGCCGGGATCCCCCACCCTTAATATCTGATCCTCCTTGATATCCGACCACTTGTCTCTCATCCTGCACCACCCACCCCAGGTCTAGCTAGCCACCCTGGCCTGCCTTCAGCAAGAACCGTGTGCCGTCGCTTTAACCAGAATCCCCCTTACTCCTGAGGTTGCCTCTTACTAATATCCCACCCACCAACCACCCCATGCTCCTCAGCTATAAATTACTTGTCCTTGTTGTGTTGGGGGGTGAGCTCAATCTCTGTCCCCTACCACAAGCCCCATAACAGTCACCTCTACACCTATCCCCATGCACTCCCTAAATTAAGTCTACTTCGCGGGTCGTCGCAAGCATCATCATGAACAATATTCTCCTTAAACAGGTCACACAGAGAAGATTTGAACTCAAGTATGTTTGACTCCAAAGGCCTTTTTCTTCCCTATGTCATATGTTGAAACATTTCCTGAGCACCTGCTACGTGCCGGGCCCTATGCTGAGCCCAGAGAACACAAGATGAGTAAGAAATATTTCTTTTGGAGGCAGCTGGGTGGCTCAGTGGCTTAAGCCTCTGCCTTTGGCTCAGGTCATGATCCCAGGGTCTTGGGATCGAGCTCAGTCCCTGATGAGCAGGGAGCCTGCTTGGCTCTCTGCCTCTGCCTGCCACTCCCCCTGCTCAGGCTCTCTCTGTCTCTCAAACAATAACATAAAACATCTTTTAAATAAATGAATAACTTTCCTCTAAGAGGGAAAAATAAAATCTTCCCCATTCTACCCATTCTCCAGCCCAGGGGTCCTGTATTTACAGTATTGATAGTATCTATATATTTACATTTATATATAGTATTTATAATATTTACAGATAGACACAGGGGCTTGAGCTCCAAGGGCAGAATTGAACAGGTGCCCACAGAGGCAGAGTATTGATACAGAAAAGGCTGCCACCCCCTCGTCTACACCGCACCAGGCACTGAAGATACACTGTCTTAATTGCTCCTCAACTGGACTCTATAAGCTCATCCTGCAATTGAGTACATCCATTTTACAGATGAGGAATGAGGCTCAGGGACATGTGGGCACTTGTCCCATTGCTGGAAATGTATAAAGTTGGATACTCCCAAAGCCCACCACCCTCCCCTTCTAGATGTCCCTCCACTGCTCCAAATCCTGTCCAAAACGTTGGTGGCCAAAGTTTTGAAACACTGACAGTGACACTTGACACAGCCCACAACTCCTGCCAGGACCCGGCCACTGGGCCACGGGGCTCTGCCAGGCTGGGCTGATTGCTGAAGCCAGTCTGGTCTCCTGTTGGACATTGGACGTTTTCCTCCAGCGGGATCAAGAGGCCTTTCATGTGGTAAACAGGCATTCATGTGCTAATCTGCAAGCTGAGATGGGGTAATCATTGCTGTTGGTTCTGTTATTGAACCTTTGGAGGAAGGGCAGAGTGACAACCACAGGGGAATATGACTGGGGGGGGGTGGCGCAGCTGGAATGTGCCTCGTGACAAAAGTGTCCTGCGTCAGTTCACTAGAAGCCACATGGCCATACGTTCTGATCAGGGGAAGGTGCTCTGAAAACAGAATCGCAAGGGGAGGCGGGTCGAGCTGAGCTAGTTGCTGTTATCTCAACACTCACCTCCACAAGCCAAAGTTGAACACCTCGCTGGGAACACCTGCATCTCTCCGCCCACTAACTGTGGGAGACCTTGGCCACAGAGTGAATGCTCTTGGAGGCAGCCCTTGACCAACGCAGCTGGCCAGCTGATATCCTCACCCCTGGGTCTGAGGGGTGTTCTGCTAGCTCCCAGGGTCCCCAGGGAAATTAAGCTGCAAGTGCCACCACTGTCATCAGCCCAAGAATGAGCCCTTTCCTGACTTTCTTCCCTTTCCTGCCATGTCTTCCTCTCCCGGGGGACAGGGAGATTCCCTGGGATCACCTCCCAAATAAACTACTTGCACCTTCATCTTGTCCTCAGATCTGCTTCCAGAGGAAACCAGACCAAGGTAAGCCCCAGGAGCTCGTCAGGGGTTCTCACCTGATCTCTGCCTCAGCCCTGGGAGCCAGGATCATCCCCATGTTTTAGAGGTGGAGACTGAGGTGCTCATAGAGTTTAGGCAGTCAGAACCCCAACCGGCCAGGGATTAGCAAGAGCCAGAGACTCCACAAAGGTTCCTGGTGGGACAGGATTTGATCCTGCCTTTTTGACCACAGAGTGAAACTGTCCCAGACCCAGGCTGAGCCCCAACTTTACAGCTCATTCTACTCCAGCTCCTGTTCACCTCTCCCCCATGGCCATTTCCCCAGAATCCTCCATCAGTGAAGAGAGCTGGAACGGGTCAGAGGTTATTTCTAGAATCAACCTGTCGTAAAAGATGGAAAACTAAAAGTTCTTAGCCTGTAACAATTCCATAAAAATGATCTCAATGGGTGCACTGAGAGAAAAAAGGGTGTAGATGAACTTTGCATTTTTTAAACAGTAATAGCCAACACTTGTTTAGTGCCTACTGTGATGTCTCTCCCAATCAGATGGGGGCCCCCAAATGTGGGGCGTGGGCAGTGAAAGCCACCATGGCACAGCAAAGGAGATGGATGCTTACTGAGCACACTGCGGGGGGTGGGCGGCAGAGGAGAGGCTGTCTGCTGGGAGGCAGTGGATGGGGGCTGTGTTTAAAGGCAGAAGGTGGGATACATGGGTGGCTCGTTGGTTAAGCAACTGCCTTTGTCTCAGGTCATGATCCTGGACTCCGGGAATGGAGTCCCACATCTGGCTCCCTGCTCAGCAGGGAGTCTGCTTCTCCCTCAGCCTGCCACTCTCCCTGCTTGTGAAGACACTCTCTCTCAAATAAACACATAAAATCTCTAAAAATAAATAAAAAATAAAATTCTCATTCTCTGAGACAGTACTTTCATTTTTCCATTTTACAAACCGAGGCCCAAAGAGGTTAAGAAATGTGGCCAAAGTCATACAGCTAGCAGATGACAGAACTGGAAACAGAACCCAAGCCATCTGGCTCCAGAGCTATGCTTTTAATCCTTATTAAAGAAAAGATGCACAAGGGCGCCTGGGTGGCTCAGTGGGTTTAAGCCTGTGCCTTCAGCTCAGGTCATGATCTCAGGGTCCTGGGATCGAGTTCCGCATTGGGCTCTCTGCTCAGCAGGGAGCCGGCTTCCCCCTCTCTCTCTGCCTGCCTTTCTGCCTACTTGTGCTTTCTCTGTCAAATAAATAAATAAAATCTTTAAACAAAAAAGATGAACAAATGGAGAAACTAATACAACACTGTATGTTAATTAGACTTCCATTTTTTTTAAAGAGTTAAAAAAATGAAGGAAGGCATATTACAAATTGTATGAGTCTGAGTAAAACCCTACGTGAGCCTGGCAGCGTTAGGCCAACAGTGGTCGGGGTGCTCCTCCCACGGGGTTAGGCAGAAAGACATAGAGAAGGCAGGGAAACCAAGAAAGGAAATTACTTGGTGGGCCTGCAGCTTAAAGCCTGGTCAGCTCTCTGTGACTGACTGTCCCTAGTGTTTGCCTGATTTGCGAAAGCCTACTTGACTGGCATTGGTTATCTTTTGGGTTTCAATTTCTTAACCTTAATGCATTTACCTGGTTGGGTTTTGGTTTGCTCACATGGGCCACCAAAGCCTTAGAGGCACTTCTGTCTCATGGGCTCCTGTCGAACGGGAACTGATTTACCACCCCTTTCACCACCCTGTGCCCATGGCAGAAAGTGAGGGTGCAGACTGCTCCTTTGCAGTTCTGAGTAGCATTCCATTTTGCAAATATGCCATCTTTTGTTTATCCATTCACCTGATGATAGCCACTTAGGCGGCTTCCAGTTTGGGATTATTATGGAGAGAGCTGCTATGAACATTCCTGTCCAAGATTTTCCTGGTTTATGCAAAGGTTTTCATTAATTAATTAATTAATTTTTAAAAATATATTCAGATTCAGAAGGCTGGGGTGAGCCCAGGAGACTTAATTTTTTTTAAAGATTTTTATTTATGGGCGCCTGGGTGGCTCAGTGGGTTAAAGCCGCTGCCTTCGGCTCAGGTCATGATCCCAGGGTCCTGGGATAGAGGCCCACATCTGGCTCTGTGCTCAGCGGGGAGCCTGCTTCCTCCTCTCTCCTCTCTCTCTGCCTGCCTCTCTGCTTACTTGTAATCTCTCTCTGTGTGTCAAATGAATAAATAAAATCTTTAAAAAAAAAAAGATTTTTATTTATTTATTTATTTATAGGAGAGAGAGAGAGAGAGAGCACAAGCTGGGTGAGCGGCAGGCAGAGGGGGAGGGAGAAGCAGACTCCCTGCTGAGCAGGGAGCCTGATGCACGGTTCAATCCCAGGACCCTGGGATCATGACCTGAGGCAAAAGCAGACACTTAACAACCAAAGCACCCAGGTGCCCCTCATTAATTTACTTTTAATTGCCAAGCAATACATGAATGCATGCTTTCTCTTATCAAAAGGATACAGAAGGCAAAAAGCAAGGCTCCCTCACACCTTGCACTGGCAATGCTGCTCAAACTTTATAAGGTGCATACAAATCCTCCAGGGAATCTTGTTTAAATGCCCGTTATGTTTCAGTGGGTCTGGGGCAGAGCCAGAGATTCTGCATGTCTCACAAGCTCCGGGGGGTTGCTGACATGGACCACACTTGGAGTTGAATTTCTCAAAGCATGGTCCCCTGACCATCTGTGTCACAGTCCCACTGGAAGACACTGAACATGTGCATTCTGAGGCCCCGCCCTGCACCCGGTGATTCCAGAGCCGGGTATTTTCTTATTTAAATGGGGCTCACTGATATCTGAGGACCACTGCTTTGATTCTGTAATTTTTGGAAGGACTGCCTTGGTTTGTCTTGTTCCTGGTTATGCCCCCGAGCCTAGGCCATGCAAGGTGCCTTTGAAAAAGACTTATTTTCTCACTCTGCTAGGGCGTGGGTTCTGTATCCTGGGCACACCCTTGGGTGCTCTCTGGTATACTGCAGTTCCCCAGACTCCCCTGTCTATGACATCAAAGGGCCACCACCTGATGCCACATTTGCCGCCAGAATAAGGGCTATAGTGATAAGCATGAGTGTGAGCAAGGCATTCGGGAATACATTTCAGCCTAAACCTGTCCAAATAACAGCAATAGAACTAATGATGGGCAAAACGTCTGCAAGCCACAGCCCAGGGTCTGGCAGAAGAATGGAAACCTACACGTACCAGCTCAGGGATGATCTGGGAGGACAGCCCAGCATTGCCTCCCACGGGACTTCGTAGGTGTGGAGACCACAGTATCCCTAAAGTGGGCTGTGGGTTCTGCAGTTACTGTCTTCAAAGTTTCCCCACGGCCTCATGCTCTTCACCTGACACGCGGCCAACTAGGATTTCCTCATCAGTAGCTCTGTCTCCCGGCTGCCCCAGGAACTGAGTGAGACTCCCTGCCAATAAGCACTGGATTTCCATTCTGCTGCCTCACCTGCTTCCATTCTCAAGACAAACATTGTTTGCCACAGATGGGCTATTCCAGAATCCCAGTTTGATTCCATGCAGCAGAAGAGGTAGGGCTGAGTAAGGAATTAGACACGAGCTACCACCATCTCCGCCAATAGCTCTTAACCTGCCTGGAGAACAACATGGCCACCGCAGCAGCATGGGACAAGTGCAGGCAAGTTGGGGGTGGGGGGTGGTCAGCTCTGGGGGCCACACCTGAAGAGGGCCACAAAGGAGTCTGAGTACAGATGGTCAGCAGCCAGGGTGACAAACAAACTTGAAAGCAGGCCCCAGGAGAGATTGGGGGACTGTTGGGCGTTCAGCCAGAGGAAGGACTCAAACAGCGGGTCTGAGGGCTGCCCCCAAACATCTGGAAGATTTAGGTGTGGGAAAAAGATGTGGTTATTTGAACAGCCTCAGGGACACAACCAGGACCAGTAGATAGACAATTCAAGAATTTACTCAAAATGATGGGGTGCCTGGGTGGCTCAGTGGGTTAAGCCTCGGCCTTCGGATCAGGTCATGATCTCGGGGTCCTGGGATTGAGCCCCGCGTCAGGCTCTCTGCTCAGCGGGGAGCCTGCTTCCCCCTCTCCCTCTGCCTGCCTCTCTGCCTACTTGTGATCTCTCTCTCTCTCTCTGTCAAATAAATAAAATCTTTAAAAAAAAAAGAATTTACGCAAAATGAGAAATGTCTAAGAAGGGACTCAGCCGTCTGGTTAGGCAGTGAACTCTCCATCACGGGAGATATTCAAGTAAGGGCCAGGAAACCTCTGGGTGAATAAGGTCTTGACAATCAGAAGACTTACATCCAGGGACCTCCAAAGACCTCCCTCTCCCTGAGCTTCATTGGGACCTGGATGAGCCATCCAGTGGAATTCGTCTACCTCTGTAATCATACCAGTGGCCACCAGATGGCAACAGAGCCCCATCTTCCCAGTCAAAGAGCACTTCATTTACAGAAACTAATTGGAAACCAAAACCAAAATAAATAGCTGATTCAGACAAAATGACATGCAGGGGCAAAGATTATGAATCAAATCCTCAGGAGCTTTAGTCCTCAGCACAATCCACAGGGCTCCAGGTCAAGTAACTTATAAAAATTTTTGAGTGTGATAATCCTTTTTTGATAAAAAAATTTCCATTGAAGTACAACATACATATAGCAAGGTACACAAATCATAAGTGTATAGCTCAGTGAGTTCTCGTGAACAGGGTACGCCTGTGTAACAAGAAACAAAATATGACCAGAATTCCAGAAGCCCCCTACCTACTCACCAGCCCCCATCCTGACCTCTAACCACAGACTAGTTTCACTTGTTTTTCTACATATAGGGAATCAGATGGTATGGATTCCTTTGTGCCTTGCCTAGATGGTTATGTCATGAGGTCCCCTGATTTTGCTGTGTGTTGTCGTTCAATCTCATTGCCATGTAGTAGTGTGTGGTGTGAATAAACTGCAACTGATTTGTCCATTCTCTTGTTATGTGCATCTGAATGCTCATACGCAGGCTCCTACACAGTAAAGGGCTACTAAGCTGAGGCTACTACATATAATACTGCTATGAATTTCTAGCATATTCCTTATGGAGAGCATGTGTACACATTTACTTATGGAACTGCTAGGTCACAGGGATAGATGCTAGTTAGCACCTTCAGCCTTAGTAGTTTAGTAGACATGACCACACAGTTTCCAATGTGACTGCACAAAGTGACATTCCCACTGACAATGTATGAGAATATCTGTGGCTCTTTGGCCACACTAGAATCCTCCGGATAAGTTTTGGTGAAAGAAATGTGGGACCTGGAGTGAGCATCCCTGCAGAGGGTCTGAGGGTCTGGGCAGCATGAATGAGTGGCCCTGAACCAGAAGGAAGAAGACTCCATCCCACCATTACACCCTGATGAGCCCTTCAGCAATGGTACCTGCTAGATGGAGAGCCTCACTTCGTGAGCTCTGAACAATATTGCCAGAGCAGTGCTGCTCTCACCGAGCACTCCCTGTGTGCCTGGCACTTTCCTCAGTGCTGCGGATGGAACAGAGAGGAAGCAGACATCATCCCTGCACGCTAATGAAGCTCACACGCTAGTGGGGGTGTGCACGGACAGTAATAAATGTATGTCAAGTGGTGAGAGTTCTTTTTTTTTTTTTTTTTTTTTTTTTGACAGAGAGAGAGAGAGATCACAAGCAGGCAGAGGCCGGCAGAAAGAGAGGAGGAAGCAGGCTCCCTGCTGAGCAGAGAGCCGGATGAGGGCCTCGATCCCGGGACCCTGAGATCATGACCTAAGCCGAAGGCAGAGGCTTAACCCACCGAGCCACCCAGGTGCCGGTGGTGAGAGTTCTGTAAAGAAAAGATGGCACAGGGTACTAAGATGTAGAGTGCAGGGAGGGGTGCTGTTTTAAAATGTGGGCTATGATGAGCTGTCACCTCACACCTGTCAGGATGGCTGCTGTCAAAGAGCAAGAGACAACAAGTGTTGGCGAGGCCAAAAGGGGACCCTGTGCACTGCTGGTGGGAATGCAATTTGGTGCAGCCACTGTGGAAAACAGTGTGGAGGTTCCTCAGAAAATTAAAAATAGAACTAGCATATGATCCAGCAATCCCACTTCTGGGTATATACTCAAAGGAAATCGAAAGCATTATTTCAAAAAGAGATCAGCACTCCCACAGTCATTTCAGCATTATTCATAATAGCCAAGGTATGGAAATAACTGAAGTGTCCGTTGACAGAAGAATAAATAAAGAAAATATATATGGGATATATATGGAATGTTATTGGAATTCTATATATGTAGAATGTGTGGAATATTATTCAGGCATAAAAAAAGGAAAAATCCTGCCTTTTGTGACAACATGGATGGATCCTGAAGGCATCATGTGCTAGGGGAAATGAGTCAGACAGAGAAAAACAAATGCCACATGTTCTCCCTTATATATAGAATCTTAAAAAGCCAAACTTGTGGAAAGAGAGTAGGGTGGTGGTTGCCAGGGGCTGGGGGTGGGAAAATGGGGAGACACTGGTCAAAGGGCACAAACGCCCAGCCGTAAGATGAGTAAGTTCTGGGGATCCAGTGTACAGCATGGAGACTAGAATGAACAATCAACAACACTGGATTAACAACTGGAAAAATGTTGAGAGTAGACCTCAAGTGGTAGCACCCCACACACAACAATGGTAATAGCGTGAGGGGCTGGAGGTGTTCACTAGCCTGAGTGGAGCGACCAGCTCGCAATTGCTGAACTGTTGAGTGTTGAATCATCACGTATTCTACCAAGAACTTAGCCATGTTGTATGTTAATAACATCTCAGCAAATCTGGGGAAAAAATAAAATGTGAAAGAATAAAATAAGTGGTCAGAAGAATGATAAGGTGACTTTGAACAGAAATCAGAGCTGAGGAAATGAACCATAGGAAAAAAGAGCTCCAGAGACAGGGAGCCAGTCAATACAAAGGCCCTGTGGTGGGTGTGTGCTTGGCACATTCAAGGCACAGTGAGAAGCAAGTAGGAGGAGGAGTGAGGAATGCTGGGAGGAAGTTAGTGAGGCCATGATTATGTAGGACCTGCCTTCACTGATGCTCAAAGATAACCACAAACCCAATTCAACACCCACATATATACTCAACGTATTGAAGGGCTGGGGCGGCCATTGCTGTTTATAAAAATGCAATCGTGCGTACATTAACACTGGCCTTTCTCACTTAACAACAGGCCATAGGCATCGTTTTTAAATCCATAGCATGGATTGGGGCAGGAAAACTTTTTCTGTGAAGATCCAGCTTGTAAATATTTGAGACTCTGTGGGCAGCGTCTGTGGCCACTGCTCGATCCTGCTCTTATCCATCCAGAGCAGACACAGACCACACATGAGTGAGTGGGTTATGGCTGTGTTCCAACAGAACTTAACTTACAACACGGGTGGCAGGCCAGACTGGGTCTAAGGTGGTGGTTTCAAAACCCTGACATATAACTTTCCTGTTATACTCGCAATGCCAAGGGTAGTGGCTGGCACATAGTAGGCACAGAATCAATATTTGTCAAATGAATAAATTAACATTTTTTTTAGTGGTTACAGGGTATTCCATTGCTAGAATATCATCCTAGGGCCTAAGGTTTTATAAATTAATCCTCTTATCAAGAAGATTTCTAGGAGTAAGTGGCTGGGTCAAAGCCTCGTGAACTTTCTGCTTGTCAGTGGGTCACTGCCTCCTTGAATCCCTTTGCTGTCTTAGCTTCTATGACACTCTACTCTGGTTTCTTTCCCTACTTGTCCCAGTCTCTTTTCCTGTAATGAAGTTTCCAGAGTCTCCCTGGAAGGCAGAATAAGGCCCCCCACCAAAGATGTCCATGTCCTCCTCCCCAGAATGCAAGATGTTACCTTATATGGCAAAAGGGACTTGGCAGAAGTGAGTGGCTCAGTCAGTTAAGCGGCTGCCTTCAGCTCACGTCATGATCCCAGGGTCCTGGGATTGAGTCCCTTGTCAGGCTCCGTGCCCAGCAGGGAGCCTGCTACTTCCTCTGCTGGCTGCTCTCCCTGCTTGTGCTCTCTCTCTCTCTTTCTCTCGCTGATAAATGGATAAATAAAATCTTAGGGGGGAAAAAAAAGAAGTGATTAGGTCAAGGATGTTGAGATGGATTATCCAGGTGGGCCCAATGTAAGCATGGGGGTGGGGATGGGGTCTCATAAGAGGAAGGCAGGAAGCTCAGCATCAGGAGATTTGACAATGGAAACAGGGGTCAGGGTCAGAGTAACTGGATGCAAGAAGGTATCAACCAAAATTCATGGCTTTGGAGATGGAGGAAGGGGCTACAAGCCAAAGAATGCAGATAGTCTCTAGAAGCTGGAAAATGCAAGACAACAGATTCTCCTCCTGGAGCCTCCAGAAAGAACCCAGCCCTGCTGACACTAGTTTTAACCCAGTGAACCATTTTGGACTCCTGACCTCCTGAAGTGTAAGCTCATAAATCCGGGTTGTTTTAAACCACTGAGTTGGTGGTAATTTCTTACAGCAGGCATACGCATTATATACAGGAATTATTACAGTTCCCCAGAGCGTAGTTCTGAATTTTCTTCTGCTCTCCATCTAAATTTACCGTTTTGAGGTTTCCATCCAGTTTGTGATTAACTCGCAGATTTGTATCTCTGGCCCACTGTGTGCATTTTTTCCCCACTTAACACTAATAGATTTTGTTTATAGGTTCTTTTTTTTAAGATTTTATTTATTTATTTGACAGAGAGAGATTACAAGTAGGCAGAGAGGAGGAAGCAGGCTCCCTGCTGAGCAGGGAACCCAATGCGGGCTCCATCCCAGGACCCTGAGATCATGACCTGAGCCAAAGGCAGAGGCTTTAACATACTGAGCCACCCAGGCGCCCGTTTATAGGTTCTTAATGCATGTTTTACTGGGCATGTGCTTGGATGCTGTGAGCCTAAATTCATGTACTCAGAAAGGGAAAAAACTGCACATTCACAGGTAATCATACTTGGATCATTACATATCCTTGTCATATTGCTCAAGTAACAGCAGATATTTACTTTTTTTTAAGATTTTATTTATTTATTTGACAGAGAGAGATTACAAGTAGGCAGAGAGAGAGAGAGAGGGAGGAGGAAGCAGGCTCCCTGCTGAGCAGATAGACCGATGTGGGGCTCGATCCCAGGACCCTGAGATCATGGCCTGAGACGAAGGCAGAGGCTTTAACCCACTGAGCCACCTAGGCGCCCCAAGAGCAGATATTTAAATAGTTCAATATATCCCATTGCCTTGAGTGATGAAACCTTGTTATTCTGCCACTCCTGGTGAAAATTCTGGCTAATCCTTGAACACTTAGAACGCAAAAGAAGCCCATTCTCAGCGCCATACATTCCCTCACCATCACAAGTGATACCTCAGGGGGCAATTTCTGTGTCTCAGCAGACATTTGTCAACATGTCAAGACACTTTTGTCAACTCCCAATATTTTTAATTGAAGTATAGTTGGCACACAATGTTATATTAGTTTCAGGAGTGCAACATAATGATTTGACAACTCTGTACATTACTCAGTGCTCATCACCTTACATGTAGTCACCATCTGTCACCACACCACGTTATTATACCATTGACTACATTCCTTATGCTCTACTTTTCGTCTCCATGACTTATTTTATGACTAAATGTTTGTACTTCTAATCCTTTTCACTCAATACATTTTTGGTCATCACAGCTGGGGAAGGGGAAGAGCTACTGGCACCTAGCAGGTAGACGCCTGCCAGGAATGCCACGTAACATCCTGCAACGGACAGGACAGCCCCCCACACAACAGAGAATTATCTGGTTCCAACCGTCAGTGGTGCTTAGGTTGAGAGACCCTGTCTGGAACAATCCCATGGAGATGTTTTTCAAAAAGAGTTTGGATTCACTTGGCAACATCTAATCCAATACTGCAGTTGGAAAGTACCTTTAATCTCAACCCTTCTGAGGTTCTTTCAATCATCTATTTCCCATCTCTTTCAAACTATGTCCCTGGCAATTTCCTCTTCTTAATTCTATTTCTGCAGCAATTCCTGCTGTATTTGCTCCACTCCAGTTAAACATCTTAAGTTGCCATGGTTCACCCCAAATCCACTCAGGATGACAGCTTCTGGAGTGCTAACATTTTCAGACACCATACAGCAAAACCTACCAGAATCCAGTTTGCACCCACTTCAAAGCACATGGTACTTGGGATTGAAAACCACGATGTGTGCTCTAAACTGTGCAATCTGGGAAATTATGGGTTCAAAGTTATTAACTCTCTCTATGACAGATTTCGGCAGTTTTCTCCACAATTTCAGAATCAGCAATAGAGTGATCTTTATTTGCCACAATTGCAGGTATCTAAAGAAATGAACTGCTGTGCTGTACATCTATGATTTCTCCTTTGAGTTGTTCTTCCAAAATATCAACAGTGGTGAGTTAGATCATCAACACTCCACAGAAAGCTGATGACCCAACACTCCCTTTAGTAATGATACTTGAGACCGTGTCCTCTTCTGTAGCTACTGTGTTAGGGTTTTGTTTTGGGGGGGGGGGAAGAGTAGCCATTGTGGGGCACCTGGCTGGCTCAGTCAGTGGAGTGTGTGGCTCTTGATCTCAGGGTGGTGAATTCGAGCCCCATGTTGCGTACAGAGATTAGTTAAAAAAAAAGGGGGGTGGCCATTGGGCTCTGGGGAAAGAGAGGTGAGAGGAAGCAGAGGATGACATCAGCTGCATCTTTCTCTTTAGGCAAATGAACTGCAAAGAGAGGCAGCAACACTCCACTCCTCGTACACATCCTTTAATAAGTACTACCACACATTACCTTCCCAAAAGGCATGTTCAGTCCAACCAACACTGTACCAGTGCATTTCTTGATTCACCTCTTGCCCATAAAGAATTCTAACAATTTTTTAAATATTGACAATTTGATGAGTGTAAAACTGTCTCACCGTTGAATTCTTTTCCTTATTAACACAGCCCACGAATTTTTAAATATCTTGTCTTGTATTTGTCTAACTTTAAGCACAGACTGCACAGCCTTTACCACTAGATACCAGTATTAGCACTTCTCCCCCTGTCCTGACAACCAGCTTGTCTCTAGTCTTGGCCAAAAGTCCCCTGGAGGGCAAAAATCGCCCTCTTCCAACCGCTGAAGAATACTGAGGTTGGACCACTCAAAAAGAGCCGGAGTATTCGGAAATACCTGAAGCCAGTGTTACCTCACTGGCACTGCTTCCTCCCTTGGCTTCTGTGACCCTGTGCTCTCCAGTCTTGCCCACCTCTCGGCTCCCTCATTCCCAGTCTCTTTTCCTGTAGTCAAGTTTCAGACTCTGCTCTCCACTTAAATTTACTTCTTCGGGGTTTTCATGTAGTTCTCCAGCTTTAAAAGGTATCTCTAGGAATACACTTTTTTTAAAAAGTCTATTTCTGCCACATTTAGAAAAGGTGCCTTCCAATCTGCGCGGGGGAAGCAATGGCGCTGGGACACGGGAGACAGCGCACCTCTGCAGGAGGGCAGTCAGGCCTTGCTCGACTTTTGGGGGCCAGAGGCTCCCTTGGCGAGCACGGCATTACCAGGTACACAGCACCCTACAGGTGACTCCAGCTGCCAGAGCTTCCAGAAAGACCCACGGAGGGCGAGGGGGACTGCCGCGAGGCGGTCAAGGCTGACTGATGATGGCTGGGAGTGAGACCGCCAGGGACAGAGAGCAGCAGGGCTGTGCGCTCACAACGCGATCCCGAGCGGGTCTCCGCGACTTCGGAGCCCAAGCCCGGGAAGCGGTGAAGTGAGCTGATCGTCCGTGTCGGAGCGCCGGCTCCCCGCCAAGCTGAGGTGAACTCAGGAGTGGCAGAAACAAGCAGCCTCGCTTTCAGGAGCCAGTCAGGGGCCACGCAGGCCTATTATGACCACCTCGAGAACCAATGACAAACGGGAATTCTCCTGGCCGGCCTCCCGAGCGCCGGTCCCAGGAGAGATCCCCGGGAAGTTTTTTGGAAAGTACGAATTAGAAGACAAGTCTGTGGCTCGACGACGGGACACCGCGTTTACAAAGATGGGTGTTGGGAACAGTGTGAGCGAGCCGAACCTCACCTCACCGAATCTCGCGGACGGTCGACCTGCAAGTCACCCCCGAGCCCAGGGCTCCAGCGCGGGAGGGTACGTGCTGCGCGCTGACGTCACGCACCGGCCCCGCCCCCAGCTCGCCCGCCCTTATAGCGTAGCCCTGGCGCGCGCGCACCATTGTGTGGCTGGACTCGGCCGCCGCTGCGGTGTGAGGCGCGTGTTCGGGCTCTCTCCGTCCCCGCACCCGCACCGCGGCTTTTGCCTTGCGGTCCGCCGTTCGATAGCCAGCCTCCGGGGCCCCTGCCCGCCACGGACATGCCGCGCGTCTACATAGGACGCCTTAGCTACAACGTCCGGGAGAAGGACATCCAGCGCTTTTTCAGTGGCTATGGCCGCCTCCTCGAAATAGACCTCAAAAATGGGTGAGTCGGGCCTGGGCGCCCGCGTCCTCCCGCAACGCCCCGCATCTAGGCGGCTGCGGGGCCCGCGGACGGAAGAGGGCCAAGGCCGCGGCGCCGCGTGGCAGGGCCTCCAAGATGGCGGCGGCGCGGGGCCGCGGGAGCGCGCTCGGGGGGTTTGGGAGCGCGCGCGTGCGCGTCCCCGGCCTAACGACGCCTGCCGGTCCCCGGCCCTCGCGCCGCCCCCAGGTACGGCTTCGTGGAGTTCGAGGACTCCCGCGACGCCGACGACGCCGTTTACGAGTTGAACGGCAAAGAGCTCTGCGGCGAGCGCGTGATCGTGGAGCACGCTCGGGGCCCGCGCCGCGATCGCGACGGCTACAGCTACGGAAGCCGCAGTGAGTCCCACCCCCGCGCGCTCCGCGTCCTTGGGACCCTGGGGGGCGGGCGCAGGCTTAGGGGGGGCGGGGTGGGGCCTCCCAGCCCGGGCAGGCGCGGTGGCAGGGGTCCATTGATTGCAGTGTCCCCGGGCTTTGCTGCCTTCACGCCTGCCCGGGGCAGCCACGGGACGCCGGAGCGCGGGGACTGGGTTGTGGGTTTTGCCTAGCCGGTGTTGGGGGGAGGGGGAGGTTAAGTTTTATTCTCTTAGTTTCTGTTTTTTTGCTAAGTTGGGAGGGGGGTGGTTTGGGCCCCTGTCAGCACTGTCGTGGGCTCTGCCCACGGAGGAAGTG
>LNAC01000202.1:1862978-1875237 GCA_002007465.1 Ailurus styani | reverse complement strand
GGGTCAGGGGAGGGGTTTTAAGTTTAGGTGTTAGAGTTAATAAAATTGGCGGGGGCCAAAGAAAATACGATTTTGAAGTAATGTGGTATGGTACCACAAAGTAGACTTTAAATAAGCTTTATGCTGTATTCGAACTAGTTGGGGCATGTTATTGGGAGGAGGTGGGAGGGGTTTGGTTATGTTAAATGTTGATGTTGAAATTGTTGCATGTTGAATTCAAACTTTTTAACAAGTCCTTGATGTTTCAATTTGAAAGTGACCAATGGGGCTGAGGCTGTGTCCACTGAGGCTAAGATGACTGCCTTTCCTGATTGGCCTTGGCTTTTCCATACATTGTGTGACCCTTGCCCTATGACCCTTTGGCTGACCTTACCGGAAGCCATGACGACAGCAGCCTTTTGCCATTAGACGCAGGGTGATGGTGAGGATTCCAAGGGTTAGACAAAACTGGTTAATCTGAACTAGGTGACTGTTACCTTGCGTGTTTTGTGGCCAAACCACCACCAAAAACCTCACACTGTGATGTAAGTACTTAGTGTAACTAGTAAACATTTTTGTAAAATGTAGAAATGCATGTAATCAGTTAAGTTTTATATTTTACAATGTTATGTAAAATAAAACTTAGCGAGGTAAATTGAATAAAGGAGCAGTCACTCTCTAACAGATTGTAGGAGAAGTTTAGTTGGATTTAGTCTATTTGACTTGCCCTTAATTTAATTTATGGCAAATCACAACTGTATCGAAGGTTTAGCAATATAATAGCAAAGTCCTACTCCAGTAAATAAAATTTGATATGTTTGTACTAACTTTCAAAAAAACATACATTCCTATCATTACAAAGTATCTAATTATTTTCTTCATGTGATAAAGGTGGTGGAGGTGGATACAGCAGTCGGAGAACCTCTGGCAGAGACAAATATGGACCACCTGTTCGTACAGAATTCAGGCTTATTGTAGAAAACCTTTCTAGTCGTTGCAGTTGGCAGGATTTAAAGGTATGTGCTATAATTTGAGATAAAAATGGTATGGCTAATGTTTAAGAGGTAGGCCTTTATTTCACTTTACTTCTGAGAATTGAGTACAATATGTAGAACTTTTTCTTTACATTTCTAAGTTTGACCAGCCTTGCTGCTTTTTTAGGATTTCATGAGACAAGCAGGTGAAGTAACCTATGCGGATGCTCACAAAGAACGCACAAATGAAGGTGTGATTGAGTTCCGTTCCTACTCTGACATGAAGCGTGCTTTGGATAAACTGGATGGTACAGAAATAAATGGCAGAAATATTAGGCTCATTGAGGATAAACCACGAACGAGCCATAGGCGATCTTACTCTGGAAGCAGATCAAGGTAATTTGTTGAAAGATAGGGAGGGGAAAAGAGAGAAAATAATGTTTGCCAAGAGCAAAGAAAATTCAAATGGCACTACTTGAATTGAGACTTAATTGAAACTAGTTCAGTACTTGGTCTCTTTTTTATTGTGCATTATTGGGTTTTTTTCCAGGTTGCTTTCAGTTGGATTTAATTTGTAGTGAACAGTTACATTTTGTTTGTGTATTATTTTTTGTAAACAACACTAAAGTTCTTGTTGAGATGTATTCAGATTAAGATTTTTATCATGTTTCTCTGGTTATAGGTCACGCTCTAGAAGAAGGTCACGAAGTAGGAGTCGTAGGAGCAGCCGCAGTAGATCTCGAAGTATCTCAAAAAGTCGTTCCCGGTAAATAATAAGCTGTTAAGTCTTTTTTTCTTAATGTTATTGTGTTTGTATGTTCTGGCAAGGTACTGAAAAAAAATCGACTCTTCTTGTCCAGATCCAGGTCTCGGAGCAAAGGTCGATCACGTTCTCGATCAAAAGGCAGGAAATCTAGATCAAAAAGCAAATCTAAGCCCAAGTCTGATCGGGGCTCCCGTTCGCGCTCTCGAAGCAGATCTAAGGAGTATGAGAAATCCCGAAGCAGGTCTCGTTCTCGATCTCGTTCCCCCAAAGAAAATGGAAAAGGTGATATAAAGTCAAAATCTAGATCAAGAAGCCAGTCTCGTTCAAATTCACCCCTACCTGCCCCACCCTCAAAGGCACGGTCCGCGTCCCCTCCACCAAAAAGAGCCTCAAGATCCCGCTCTAGATCTCATTCAAAGTCAAGATCGAGGTCCAGATCGAGTTCCAGAGATTAACCTAGAACTCTATATTCTTTGCACACTATTATGGAACACTTTCCTACTTGCTTAGGCAGTTACTCTTCCATGTTTGTACTTGGCCTCTTCTGCAAGAGGAATCTCCTGAAAATGGGGGCACACAGAAATTTAATTTGTGGCCAAATTTGATGAAAAAATGAGGTTCTAAAGAAATGGTGGCATGAAGTCAAAGACCCTCTCCCTTCTTTGTAGAATTAAGATAACTTTGATTTTATAGCTTTTGAGCTAAAATAACTTTTGTAAAGATTAAGCTCATTTAGATTTTTTTTAAGTATTTCAGCAGGATCTGCTGCAGGGATTTTGTTGTTTTGTTTGCTTTTAAATTAACCGTTTCAAGCTTTGAATACCTAAGGCTTTAGAGGGAGATTCCGATTTTCAATTATGTTGGCTTTTTATAAAGCTTGAGTTATGTAAGATTTCAATAAAAATTTGCTACCAAGATGATTGCCTTACTGAATAGGTCACTATTAAATTCCTTTAAATATTGATAATTTGTTCTTTGTGGAAACGATGTAAATTCTACGTAAGTGTAAAAGAAGGCAAGCCTCAGACCAGCAATAAATTATTCCATTTGGATACATTTTGTGCTGTTAATCAGATTTGCCAAAGTCTATCTGCCCCTTTAAGTTAAAAATAAAAGGTATTTTGTAGTCAATTACATGGTTTTGCCTATATTAGTAGATTTTAAATAATGAAGCTTTTCAAACATAAATTTGATCAGACTCTTGGAGAGAGTAGTTCTTAACACTTGGGATCCCATTTAGCCTAGTAATTCCACTTTCTGGAAGTGGTCAGTGTAATTAGTGTTTTGTTAGAGTATGGTTCTCTGGTCTTTAATGTTTGTTATATAAAAATGGAAGTAGTAGCCTTTCTTCGATTGGAAATTTAGTATATTCTTGTTCAAAGTGGAAAAGCAAATATTGATTTTCTGCTGGAAGATCATTACATTTAACAGGCACTTAACAGGTTGTTTGGTAAAATCAGTTGCTGATTAAAGTAAAATTCTACCCAACGATCAGTCCTCCTTGTAGTTGATGAGGTTATGTAATAATTGGTTAGATCATCCTTATAACGTTACAACGTATGGTTGGCTTGAAAAGGATTTACATGGGTAAACCCTAAACTTTCTGTACTTGACTATGAAGTGTAATAATATGCTGTGGAAGCCAAATTATACTGCAGATTTGTAGGAGGTACTGGGTAACCAGTTAGTCCATATATCTGTAGACCTAATTAGTTGAAATTGCAGTTCAAGAAATGAAAGTTGAAATTGCAGTTCAAGAAATGAATTGTCTTTTTGTTCAGGTACTTTTAAATGAAATTAAAGCACTCATTAACCTTGGTTTGAAACTAAGATGTAGGTTATTTGACTCAGCTTTTTCATATTTTAGGAGCTGTAAGGTATCAAGGGTTGGGTTGTACTATATAATAAGGCATGATGGTATGGTGCTCATCATGCCACAGGTATGACTAGAAAGCTTGGTAATCTAGAGTTGGTTTGTAGTTTCAAATAATCCAGAAGGCATACCTGATAAACTGAGGTTGCTTGAAAAAAAAAAAATAAGTCAAAGATTTTAGGCATCAGAATCACAAGAGTAATTGGGAGTACTTGATAATGAGTAAAAATTTTTTGAGAAATTTTTGAGCTTCCTGTTATAAAATCTTAGAGCCTACTTTTAGGAATATAGTGCCCCAAAAGGTTGATGCTTCTTCCATAACCTTACTTTCATATTTTCTAAAATGTAGATATTCATAAGAAATAGATTTTTTTTCCAGTATAAACTTCAGGATTTGAGAGAAGACACTGGTGTCTATGATCGTAGTTCATTATTTTGCCTACTTGAAAAAAACAAATTACAACTCTGACATGAAAGAGGCACATCTCCAGCTGCCTTTCAAAATTTAAGAATTGGCTTTGACCAAAGTTCTCTTGTTTTCAGGGAAAAAACAAAAGCTTTTAAAACCACAGCCTTTTAAAAAGGAAGGAGGGGGGAATATCACAGTGTGAAATTTGACTTTGTAAAGTCATAAACTGGGCTTGCTTACATTAGTGTAACATCACATGATCATAGGCAGGTTTTGTCTATGTTGTTAGCAGCCCCCAAAGTGGGTAATTGTAAGGTAAATGCCTACACCCGTAAGTTTTCTGGTAATAGCAAAGACCACCTTAGTGAAAATCTAGTCCTAGTCCATGCTTGTGGACCTGTACATCGTTGGACATGCTAAATAAAGTCCTAGAACAGTGGCCCACTTAAGAACAGAGTTGCCTGAAATGTTTAGTTTCTTGCTAACTTATAAGTAGAATTTGAGAGAGTACACCATGCCATGTGTACATCTGTGGCTAGATTTTAAGCAGAGAGCAAAAACAAAAATGAGCAACATCATGATTCCCCTTTCTTTTACCTGATAATGTTGATTGATAAGCCATAGTGCCTTTAAGGCCAGTTTGAGTCCTACCAGTTCCTGTGATACGTTCCAGTCCTGTGTTGTTAATATCTTCATCTTGGTATCTTCTTTTTCCCACTTTGTTAACCCACTTTATGCTTTATCTCCTCAATAAAATGCTTACTGAGGGAAAGGCTCGTTTTGAATTTATTTGTATTCCCACTTAGTGCCAAATACTTGGCAAATGGTTTTTTGAACTAGAGTTGCCAAATGGCAAGCCATTCCTGACTTGAGTAGGAGAAAAAGGTCTTGTTTTCAGTTCCTCAGAGACCTGCATTTTAGGCTTAACATAGTGGATGGTTTATCTTGGGAAAGTCTTTTAACAGTTGTGCTCGAATGTTATCTGTGAAATGGTAAGCATAAGCCATGAATTGTAAGATTGTAAGATAGGTTAACCTCTAGGGTGTCTAGCTGGCCTGGTGGAGCATGTGACTTGATCTCAAGGTTATAGGTTTAAGCCCCATGTTTGGTATAGAGATTGCTTTAAAGTCTTTAAAAGTAAAGGTTGGGGTGCCTGGGCAACTCATTTGGTTAAGGGGCTACCTTAGGAGCCTGAGTTTGTGACCTGAGAGAAAATGAAGAGTCAGCTGCTTAACTGACTGAGCCATGCAGGCACCCCAGTGATGAACTTTTTATACTTGAACCAGGAAGGAATAGTGGTTCGTTCAAAAGTCAGAAGATAAATATAAAAGGGCTAATAACAGCGAATGACACCTTTGACCCTTTTGAGGAAGCCAGGATTGCTAGTTTTTTGTGCATCCTTCTGGAGATGCAAATCTGGAAAAATTGGTACTCCCCAGATAGTTTATCGTAGTTCGTTGGAATTTTACAAAGGCAAGTAACAGTAAGTATTGCAGGTCAAACACTAAGAAACTATAATTTTTTATTTACTGTTAACATCCGTCTATTTATACCTATTTCAATATCATTTCTAAGGAAGTCCTAGAATTAATGAAGATTTATAAGCAGAGGCAGGATTTAAATCCTAGTTCAGTTCCTAATAGCTTTAAAGGATTAAAAGTGTGTCAGATGATTCCTAGTGAAAAGCACTCAAGAAATTAGATTGAAGAAACCTCAAAGTGCAGAATGCATATACTTTCAAGTAGAATTATTTTGATAAAAGGGAAAATACTGTACAAACTATACTTTTCACATTCACTAATTTGTTTCATTTACATTTTTTTTCCCTCCCCCTGAATCCTAGGAAAGTAGAGACATCTTGCTGTTCTATCCCTAAACACTATTTTCCTAGTAATGGGACACTGTCTATGTAACTACAGTGCTTACCAAAAATAGCATCAGTGAGGTAGTTTCTACTCCATTGTCCATAATTCTGTTTCATTAGTTGTCTGCTAATATCCTTTACATTAGGATCATTTGCCACATTTTGTTGTCCTGGTTCTTTGGCCTCTTCTAATCTGGATCAGGTCCTCCTGACCTTGTCGTTTTTGAAGAGTAGAGGACAGTGTAACTTTGTAGGATTTCCCTCAGTTTGGGTTTGTCTGATGTTTCCTCATGGTTGCATTTTTAGCAGGAATAGCACAAGAGTGAGACTGTCCTCAGTGCATCATATCTAGTCATTTTGTAATAACCTGTAAGTCAGTATTTCTGTGAGTACACAGTCTTGTAAGTAAGGTTAAAAGAAGGAGTTTGTTTTTAGGGAGGGAGCCAGTCATTTTCAAATTTAAGAGCTGCTGAAGGGAGAGCTTTGTTGGCACCAGATAGTATTCCATTACCACTGGAAGCAGGAGAGTGATTCTAGCCCAGGGCCAAAAAGGGAGCAGGAGGCCACATTAAATAGATGAGAGATGCAAAGATGAACTAGAAATAAGCCATGTCCTCACATAGAAAACAGTGCCCTCTAGTGTTGAGGGGGTAAATGCTGTTACCAGAACACTTGGCAGATCCTTAAAGATTAGGTGCCCTTATTAACACATTCTATAAATAGTCAAACCCTAAAACTTATAGCCAGTTGAGGAAAAGGTAGGCAAAGCAGAATTGCTGAACATGGTGCCCAAGTATCAGAGTAAGTGACCACTACTACTTTTGAGCTATTTGTAAACAGCCTTGAGTGTGCTATTTAAACGTATTGCTGTTCCTTTGATTTTAGAAGATTGCAGACATCAGCTAGAGAATAGTGTGATGAACCTCCTGGATACTTAGGTTTAACAATATAGGTCTATCTGCTTCCTCTCCAGGTAATGTTGAAGGAAATCCTAGACATTCCAGCTGAAGGTAGTTCACTATATACCTCTAAAAGACATCTTCAGTCTCCTCAGTTTCTTGTTCTTTGCAGTGTATTTGTTGAAGGTTACTGTTGAGTAGTTTCTTGGTCTTGATTTTGCTGATTGCATTCTCATGGTATCACCTAGCATGTTCTGGACCTAAGAACAATGGTTCTCAAAGTGTGCGTGGACCAGTAACAACAGCAGCATCCTCTGGGAATTTGTTTAAAATGCAGTTTCTCAAGCACCACCCTAGATCACTGAATCAAAAACTAAGTGGAGCCCAGCAGTAGGTGTTGTTATAATAAACCTTCCGAGTGATTCTGGTGCATGCTCAAATTTGAGATCCATTATGCTAGAGGCTTTGTCAGATTCTGGTGGGGAATTTTTTTCCTTCCCAAAACTACTTGGGTATCTTCTTGTCATTGGCAGGCAAGCAGGCATTGATGATCTTTGCCTAGGTCCATTAAATCATGAACCCATGATTTTAAACGCTTTTTTTCAGTCCATGGCAGTTCTCCTTACTGGTGTTGCTTTATTCTATCTTTAGCCAGTGGAAGTCGAAGTCAACTCAGGTTGCTTCTTGAGTTCATTCAAAGCAGCCCTAGTAATCTCATCAGTTCCCTTGGTTTCTAGTATGGTGGGATTTCTGGCCTCAATTTTCTAGTCCCAGACCTGGAAGCAGCCATTTCTCCAGCAAGCCCGGGTTATCTATTTGGAAATGGTATTTTAGCAAGCACAACCTGGGCCTTTGGGTGTTCATTGCTCCTTGTTAGATCTTTCTAAGGGCCCCCAGAGAAAGGGGGCTCTTCTGTTCTTGTGAAGGCTCTCTCTTGCAGGCTAAACATCCCCTCAGCTGTCTCAGCGCAGCACTTTTAAAGCCCCTAAGCATCTCTGTTGTCTCCCTGTATTTTGGGTGGTCAGGGCCCTCTTACAGAGTGGCACCTGCTAGTCAGAAACAGCACTCCAGGTTTGCTTTAACCTGTTCAGAGTAGGGGTGCTTGGGTAGCTCAGTCAGGGTTAAGTGTTTTCGGCTTAGGTCATGATCCCAGGGTCTTAGGATCAAGCTCTGCCTTGGGCTCCTTGCTCCATGGAGAGTTTGCTATCTGCTTCTGTCACCCCCTGCCCGCCCCCCGGCCTTGTGCATTAGTGCACACGCTCTCTTAACTCTCAAATATAATCTTTAAAAAAAAATCTTGAGAAAAAAACTGCTCAGAGCAGAGCAAGTAGTATGTGGACACCCTGCCCTAATAGATGCTCAGCTGAATTCTGGGTCAGTTCTGGCAAGAGTGAAGAAACTTTAGTACCCCTACAGAATCTCTTCCGATGGGGCGCCTGGGTGGCTCAGTGGGTTAAGCCTCTGCTTTCGGCTGGGGTCATGATCTCAGGGTCCTGGGATCGAGCCCTGATCGGGCTCTGCTCAGCAGGGAGCTTGCTTCCTCCTCTCTCTCTGCCTGCCTCCCTGCCTACCTGTGATCTCTCTCTGTCAAATAAGTAAATAAAATCTTTAAAAAAAAAAAAAAGAATCTCTTCCGTTTCTACAGAGGGTTTAAAGCAAATAATGGGTCCTCTTGCTCTGGGTAACAGGAATGGGGGAGAAGGGAATTCAGAGCGTAAATTTCAGTGTGATCGTAGAGTACACAACAGCATTGTAATTGGAATGAGTAATTCTTAAGTTACAGCTTTCATCTGCCTTTGCTGTAGGTGACATTCCCCTGCAGACCCAGTAGGAACTCTAGCATGGGTAGCTGTGGCTGTGATTGTAATAAGCTAATCAGTGTAATACCCTGAGTCATAATGGTCCAAACTCACATTCAGTAAACACTTCATAGATCTACATATATTTCTATATATCCCCCCTTGAGCAGAGTACCTCCTGTCCCTTGATTTTGGCCAGTGGAATTTTGGCAGGCATGACCTGTTTAGTAGACTAGATGTTAACCCTTCCCTTCCCCAAAGATGCCTGCCTTCTAACCCTGTAACCTATCCATATGTGCCTTACGTGGTAAAAGGAACTTTGTAAATGTGACCAAGGTCTGGAAATGGGAAGATTATCCTGGATCATCCAAGTGGGTCCAGTGTAATTAAAATAGGGAAGTTGAAGGTAAAAAGGTCAGAAAAAGTTGTGAAAACAAGCAAAATTAGAGATTGGAAGATGCTATACTACCAGCCTTGAAGATGGAAGGGACCACTAGGCAAGAAACTAAATTTTCTACAGCCTCTGGATGGAGCACAGCCCACCCACAGCTTGATTTTGTGATGGTCCTCTCCAGGCTAAACATCCCCTTCAACTCATTTTGGACTTCTGATCTCCACAACTGTAAGGTAATAAATTTTTATTTTAAGCCAAATTTGTGGTAATTAGTTACAGCTACAGGAAACATACAGCATGACTAAAGGCTTAAGAAGCACTTGTACAAATGGGCATGGTCTTTGGCATCACATCATCACCATGACAATAATATCCCTTTGTCAGCCTGCTGGTAGGTGATGAGACAGGTGGGGCCAAGCTGTCTGTTAGCCTCAGGCACCTATAGCTTGAAACAACAGCCCAGCCTAAATCCACCAATCTGTAGACACATGAAAAGGAAAAATTTAGGGGATTATTTCATTTTGCCTAAACAGATACTTGACTATTTTTGTTTTTTTTTTTTTAAGATTGGAATACCTCCAGAAGCTCCCTCCCTGTAGAGTTCAGGTTGGTGGTGGCCCTCGTCGGAAGGGTATAGTGTCTTCTACATACAGCCCTCTTGTTCCAAGTCCTGGTAACCACTGTGCCCTTTTCCTAGCCCCAATGGTCTTTTGCTAACAATTGTGATTTTCCAGCAACCAGTGCATACCTTTAAAAACAGACCCTTTATTAAATTATCTTCAAATTTGCTTAGTTGGAGTGTATGCCCTGTTTCCTGTGACTGTAACAGAGAACAAGTAAATATTTCCTACTTCAATACAGTATAAAACATTATACTTACTTGATGAAGTTGGCTTTTTTCATTTGCTATCCAAAGCCAGGAAAAGTTTCTTGAGTCACCAAGCACACCAAGGAACTTCTTGGCTCTCAGTAGATAAACTTTTCTGAGGGAGATACCCATTCACTCCGCCTCCCCCATACCTGGCTAACATTGTCCGTACCTGGCTTGTACCAGAAAGCCAATGTATTCCTTGAGTGGAAGAAGAAGGGAGATTGGAAGGTAAGTTCCTAGCAACCCTATTCCAAATAACTGATTATGTGATAGGAGTGCTATGGACTGTTTATATCTCCCCTAAATTCATGCGGCAGCCTAATCCCCATGTGAGGACATAGCAAGGAGATGGCTGGCTGTGAAGCAGGAAAACTTCACTAGACATGAAATCTGCAGCACCTCCATCCTGGATGTTCCAGCCTCCAGAACTGTGAGAAATAAGTTTCTGTTGTTGTAAGCCAACTAGTCTAGTCTGTGGTGTTCTGTTCTAGCAGCCCAAGTGCACTAGGACCTGAAGGTGTCTGAAAAATGAAATCAGAAGGTAGCCTGGAGCAGATAGAGCCAGAGCAAAGCAACATACTGGCTTGTACAGAGACTTCAGGTTCTTAAGTGGTATTTGTCCCCACTGACAAGCTAATTCTTTGGGAAGAAAGTCCTTGGTACTGGGAAATAGAACACCTTGAGACCCAGTGAGACCCAATTTGGGCTTCTGATCTCCCGAACTACAAGGTAATTTGTGCTTTTTTAAGCCCCTAACTGTAATTTGTTCCACAAAAGAAAAAATACGCCTTGAATGATTGTTTTTGTTTGGGTACCTCAGTGGCATAAGACAGGAATTCTATCAGTATGTTGAGAACAAGGCTCAAATGTTTAGCAAGGTGGGAGGGTAAGAGAAGTAGCTGAGGCTCTGGCCCTCACCAAAACAAGTTCTAGCGGTTACAAACATAAGCTGCCATTCCCAAAGCTAAATAGAATTTTGTCAGTGCCTGAAGTTCTGGGTAACAAACCCATGCATGGGGGAGAGCAGGACCTGAAACTGATCGTATTTGGAAACTTGGGTCTCTTGCCTTTCCCACTATGGACCCACAAATATATAGTCTGGGTATGAGAAGTGTCCGGTCTTTGCACTGGTTTAAGTTCATACTACCAGTATCACCTAGACTTAAGATCCCATCTCCTGCCATTAAGGGTGTGGTGAAACCCAAGTCCCTAGCAGCTGGTCCCTGTCTCTAATCAATAACCACCTCCAGCACGAGAGAGACACCAGGCCACCCCCCACCCCTTTTGCTCTGTTTCCCTCTTTTGTTTCTGACTCCTACAGGTTACCCTTTCAGCCAAGAATTTACTCTTCTTCTTCCTCTGCTTGCTTTTTTCTTGTAATGTTTTACCCAGGATTCTGGGGTGTTTATGCTAGAAAGGCTCCCTATTAGTAAAGTCTGTCAAGTTGGAACCAGAAGTATTTTCACACTGAACATGAAGGGCACATTTTGGTGATTTTCCTAAAATACATAGACTGCCTCAATGGTGAATTCAGTTCTGTAGAAACAGATGTGGGCTGCTTAACAACAATTTTCCCAGTGCTATTAACATTTCAGATAAATTTGGGTCCACTCTTGGGTAGAAGGTCAACCTGGAGAAGACACTGGGGGCTATTACCTCATGGAAGAGAGGGGTCTGTCACTTGAGGGAAGGACAAGACTTGCTCCTGAGGGCGTACTGGAGCAGCAGAACAAATGGTGGCCTTAATGAGAAACCACCTTCCTCAAATCCCATCAACTTGGGAGGAGCTCTCCCCATCCCTGAAGGTGTTCAAGCAAGCAACACCTCCGAAAGTACCAGGGCCACCTGTTAAGACTGTTAATGGGCAGAACAATAATGTCTCTGCAACTCATGTTGGTTCCTGCATCCTGCTAGCTCAGATTCCACTTGTCTGTCTGAATCACTGTCTGCAAGACGCATTTGTAATTGAGAAGCCATGTGTTTGTATAGTTTCATAACTTTCTTGTAATCCGAATACCTAAAATAAATCTACTGGAAAATCTGAAACAAGCAGTCTGGGTAGAGATGAGAGAAAAAGAGCGGATGGTTGTGTGCGTATTGGTGTGTATAAAGAGACCTCTATTGTTATGGCAACCAGCATCCTCAACTGATGCAGTTCTGTTCCCAATAATATGAGATGTGATTAAAAATTGACATTGCTGCAAGGAAGAACACATGTAATGCGTTGGCGTAGCAACCAGAATAAAGTGCATAAATTTAAACCCGATGATCACAATTTGGGGAATTTGCCTACAATCAATTAGGAATCCTTTCCTCCGGAGCCTGGAGGTCTGACCTGTGGCCATGACCTTAGGCCAAATGGACCTCAGTGTCCTTTTCTGTAAAATAAGGGATGGGATCTAATCTTTTCATGTGGGAGAGTTCCCCCCCC
>LNAC01000202.1:1790661-1859559 GCA_002007465.1 Ailurus styani | reverse complement strand
CAATTAAGAGTTTTTCATTAATACGATGGAGGGTGCAGAGAGCGGGCTCTGGGGTTTCTTAGGAAATGGGTCATTTGGCAAACTTTCTTTTTCCTACCATTGATTTCCGATTTTTATAACGGAAAATGGGATGATTATTATTATTATTTTGCCATCAAGAGAAAGAATAAAAAGAATTCCGCCATTTTGGCGTCTTAAAAAGTAACCGTTGCGCGGAGCCGACGGGTCAGTGGCCGCCCCGCCCGCCGCCCAGTGTGCTGGTTCCCCGAGGGCCCGCGGGCGGCGGTCCCGGCCGCAGCGGCGGGGGGCAGGCCCCAAGTTTTTGGGGCTCCGTCTCGCCGGGGCTCTGAGTGTGTGTTGCTCCCCACCCCCAACGCCTAGAGCCAGGGCTTTTATTGAGCGTCTATTGTATACGAGGCCTTGAAGGGCAGGCAGTTGGGAGGAAGCTTAGCAGAGAGACGACGGGAAAATAAACAGGGACGTCCTCATTCAATAAATATTTATTGAGCATATGCTATGAGCCAGACACTGCTCTGACCCGGAGACCCACATGGCTATTTTAGGTCAGGTTGCCTGGAACCGGACTCCGAGAGGGAGATGTGAGCCCAGGTTTACTGGAGTGCCCTTGCGAGTATCACCTGTAGGATGGGGAAGACAGCAAGGTGGTGGGCAGAAGTTGAATGGCCAATGGCCTGGGGCAGGCCCCAGCCTGTCCCAGGGGAAGCTCTAGGGTGGACAGGGCCCTGCTGAGATAATCCCAAATTGAGGCTAGGGGGCGAGGCCTTTATTCCTCTTATCAACTGGTCTAACTGGATGGCTGCTTCCAGGAGAGGGCACTTGGGCGAGGCAGCTCCCCTGGCTGAGGGCAGTGCCCAGAGAAGCTGAGGACTGCCCCTGACAACCTTCTGGGCAGCTGGGGCCTCCCACTTTATCCCCTCCTCGGAACCCTCTGGGGGAAATCAAATTCCAGCCCCTAAGGCAAGAATGGCTAAACCTTTTATGAATTTCAATACCATTGTTTCTTATACTGTTGACCACTTTTTACTCCCAGCTCTCTGATTCATTCATTCAGTCCCGATTAGAGTGCGCCCTCCCTGTCAGGCTTTTTGCATGTCAGCTGCTTTGTTCCATCTCTGGGGGAGACAGACAAGTTAATGCACAGTTAGACTGTGGTGGAGTGGAGCACGGCTGAGGGGATGATTAACTTTGTTTGGGGGTGGATTCTGGGAAAGCTTCAAAGAAGAGGTGTCACTCAAGCTGGATCTTGGAGGATGATTAAGATTTTTCCAGACCTATGGGACGTGGAGAGATACCAAGCAGAAGGAACGATACGTGCAGAGGACAGAGGAGTGGGGTTCTGAGGGTGTGATCAGGCGTAAGGATAGGAGTAGATGGGTTCCTGGCACGTGGCTTGTGCCTGGGAGCCATTTCAGACTGGTTGTGCTGGTGTGTGTACCAAGTGAGACAGTGTTTATGAAAATGCTGCATGAGCTGCAAACACAAGGGGTGGCAGCGGGAGAGGAAGAGTGAATTCAAATCACAGAGAAAGCAGTTAGAGGCCTCAGAAAAACTCATGGTCTAACTGGGGAGGAAGGAGGTGGAAGCAGTGGGAGCCGCGAGCCGTGAGCCCACAAGTAGGTGTGATGGGTCCCAACATCTCAGTTGCACTGGGTCCTTTTCCCTCCTGCACGTTCAAGGACTTGTCTTCAGAATTATTTTTTCCCCTGTACTGTCCGTTTTTTCCTCTCCGTAGGCTCATTTTCATCAGGTACAAACATGCTCTAACATCTCCTACTTAAAAACAAACCAACAAACACTCCACATCCCTTCCTTGAGACCACATCACTCTCCAAATGCTGTCCCCCAATTCCGTGTGCTCTCCTTGACATCACAGCTCCTTGAGAGAGTTGTCAGTCCCATTGCTTCCACTTCCCTTTCTCCCATTCTCCTGTGAGGTGCAAACATTATTGTCAGTTTCCCCCACTAGAATGTAGAGTCTGTGGCAGAGGTTTTTGTCTGTTTTGTTCACTGACAAATCTGCTTTGCCTAGAACAGAACCTGGTGCATAGTAGGTGTTCAGTAAATATTGAGCTAATCCATGATCTGTCTCTAGAACCCACTCCAATCTGGATTATGTGTCCACAGCTCCTCAGAAGTGGCTCTTGTCAAGGTTTTTGAGGACCTCCTTATTGTCCCAATGGTCATCTCTCAGCCCTCACCTGACTTGATCTGTCAATGGCATTTCACACCCTTGAGCAGTCCCACTGTCCTGAAAACTTTCTTCCTGTGTCCTCCAGAAGCTCAGACTTCTGGATTCCCTCTGACCTAAAGGCAGGCTCTTTTTACCAGATCTTCCTCTTCCCAACCTATTAATCTTGGTGAGCTCCAAAGCTCCTCCCTTTTTCTTTATACTCAGTTCTGTGGTTTCCAATGCCAGCTCTCCACGACAGCTGTCCAATTTTCATCTCCAACCCAACCTTATCCCTTATTTCTACAATATATGTTTCATGAGAGCACTTAGTCTTGTTTGAGACTGTATTCCCCGAGCACAGAACGGAGCTGACACGTAGATGGCCCTCCAGTGTTTGCTGAAACAAGGGCAACAAACCTGAGCAAAAGGGCAGTCCTCAGCCCCCCTTCCTGGATACCCTCGAAACATGTGAGAGGTTTTCAGACAGGAACGGAGTTCTTCCAGGAGTAACCACACTCATTCTCAGTGACTGCCAAGGTCTTGAATAAAAAGATTAACTCTATCTAAAAGAACTTAAAGTGGTCCATCAGCTGTGCAAAGCAAAAAAATTAGAATTGAAATTCAGGGAATTCTATTTTATAATTTCAGCAAAGGGAAACACACCTTGGTTTGAATATTGCCTTCATTAATCAGGTTATATATCTAGTCTTCCCCTACCTGATTATATAATACAGAGGATGGATTCCCTGTTTTAGGGAGGAAAAGCTGGAAAATAAACAAATGCATAGGAACAGCAGGTGGGAAAGAGGTGGGAGAGACAGCAACCCCTCCAAGCTGACTTTGCTAGCAAGCAGCTTCTATGTTACTGGCCAGAAGTTACCAAGCTCCCTGGAATTTCTGTTAAAAGGGAGTGAATTGGTGTTTGTTGAAGGCCTGCTGCCGCCAAGACTTTACACGTTTTTTGCATGTGATCTTCACCAGAACCCTTTGAGATAGATATCATTACTGCATTTATTTTACACACAGGGAAACTGAGGCTTAACTCAGGTAGGCTACTTACTCAGAGTCCTGGGTGTTAAGCGCTGGAGCTGAGAATCACACTAAGTCTGTCTTGAGCCGAGGCCATGTTTTCCTTTATCTTGTGTGCCAGAGCCATTGTCAAGGACTGCCAACACCATAAAGCAACCAGGTATCAATCACACATCCAGAGCTTTTTATTAACAAGTTGAAACTACTGAAATCCAACACATATTTATTTAGCACCTACTGTGTACAGGCACTATTCCAGGGGCCGGCTCTATAGCAGTGAACAAGACAAGTAAAAGTCTTTGCCTTCATGGAACTTAGGTTTCTATAGGCATGACTGATGATACACAAGTAAATGAAGATCATTATTGATTATAATGAAGGATGCAAAGGAAAGAAACACAGTAATGGGATGAGCAGTAGTGGCATGGCTGAGGGGTATGCTGCTTAAATTGAGTGGCCAGGAAAGACCTCTTCTGAGGAGGTGACCACTGAGCCAAGGCCTGGAGGATGGGAAGCAGGCAGCCAAGCAGAGAGTTTGGGGAGGAGCATTCTAAGCAGAGGTTAGAACAAGGATCAAGAGCTCTGAGGTGGGAACATTTGTTAATGAGTAGAAGGAAACAAGTATTTGTCAGGGGTGGAGAACAGGCAAAGAGTGGTAGAGGATGAGGTCAGAGAGAAAGACAGGGGTCAGATTCTATAGGGTGAAGCACTTTGATTTTGTTCTAAGGGCAATGGAGAGCCGTGGAAGAATTTTAGGTGGGGAGATGATGTGATTTGGTGTACTTTTTTTTTTTTTTAAGATTGTATTTATTTGACAGAAAGAGAGACAGTGAGAGAGGGAACACAAGCAGAGGGTGTGGGAGAGGGAGAAGCAGGCTTTCTGCTGAACAGGGAGGCCAATGTGGAACTCGATCCCAGGACCCTGGGATCATGACCTGAGCCGAAGGCAGACACTTAACCACTGAGCCACCCAGGTGCCCCTGGTTTACATTTTTAAAGCTTTCTCTTACTGGAGAATAAACTGTAGGAGGCAAGAGAGGAAGAAGCGAGATGAGGTAGGAGGCAGTTTCTGAAGTCCAAGAAGAGCTGATGGCAGTTGGGACTTGCAAGGCAGCGAGGAGATGGAGAAAAGTCAGACCCTGGGTTGTGTTTTGCAAATAGAGCCGACAGGCCAATTATAATGTGTGTAAAGTTTTGCTGTCCAATACAATAACAATGGCCACTGTGACTGTGTATTTTTTTAAAAGATTATTTATTTATTTATTTGACAGAGTGAGAGAGAGACAGTGAGAGAGGAACACAGGCCGGGGGTGTGGGAAAGGGAGAAGCAGGCTTCCCACTGAGCAGGGAGCCCGATGCAGGGCTCAATCCCAGGACCCTGGGATCATGACCTGAGCTGAAGGCAGACACTTAACGACTGAGCCACCCAGGCACCCCCACTGTGACTATTTAAATTTAATTTAAATTAAGATTTTAAAAATTCAGTTCTTCATTCACACTAGCCGACATTTCATGTGCTCAGTAACCACATGTGGCTAGTGGCTACTAGTGGGTTGGACAATGTAGGCATAAGACATTTACATCATCACAGAAAATTCTCCTGGACATGCTGATAAGGAACTAGGACAGTGGACAATACGTTTTGGAAGTTAAGTAAATAAAAGATATTAAGTATAATTGTTATGTTGTTAGGTCTTCTTTTTCCCCATATATTTACTTGTTCATCCACCTCTTTATTAAATACCTATTTTGCCCTTGCTTTATTATATAGAAAAGTCATGCACTGCCTGGGTTCTCAAACAACACCTCTTTGCTCTTCACATGTATGCATTTGTTCAGCGGATGTTCTCATGCTCACTCTGTGCTTGGGGTTGGAAGGATTGCAGGCGGGGGCATAAAAGAACGTGATAGGGAAAGATCACCTCCCAGGAAAACGGACCTTCTGAGTGGAGTGAATCTGGTACTTGAGAGCTCTAAATCCGCACAGAAAGAAGAGATTGAGTCTAGTAGGGCTGGAGGTGGGGGTTGAGAAGGGGGAAGTTTGGACTTAGCCTGGGCTCTGTCGTTGACAGCTGGCCAGACAGAACCTTGACCTGAGACCTACTCCCCAGAGTCAGTTGTGTACCTGGACATCACAAAGCACCCTCACACATGCCCATGTTCCAGAGCCTGGGGGAGATGCACGGCCTGGCCAGAGCCCTCACCTGGGTGACCTGGTTAGAGCCAGGAGCCAGACTTAATGTTGGTCTCCTAAGACACCCTGCTGTCCTCGGGGCTGAGGCTTTTCTCCGCAGGTTGCCAGCCTGAGGGTGACCAGCTCCTCCTCCAAGACCCCCCACCCCCCGCCGCTCCCTGATCACCGTGGGGGGCGTGTTCAGCTTGTAGGCCTACCAGGATGGAGGGGAATGCCGAAATGGAGATGCTGAGGACACTGAAGGGGCCCTCCACGGGAGAGGTCAACGTGCACCTGGTGGCCAGAGACAGCCCGGGTTCCAGCTCTCACCTGCCCACTACCGCCTTCATCATCCCAGGTGGGCCAAGCCAGGGGCCTGGGGGGTTGGAGCATCCCCATTCCTGCCTAAGCAATGTGGATCCCGGGAGGGACGTACTTTCACCTGCCTACACACATGCATGGGGCAGGGCCACCAGGCTCACCTGTGTCATGTCTGTGTATTTGTTCGCAGCCGGCTCAGCCACCCTTGGCCTGCCCGGCAGTGCCTTGGATGTTTCCTGTTTTCCACGAGAGCCGATCCATGTGGGCGCTCCGGAGAGAGGGGCCGGCAGCGTACCTGCCACGGCCGCCGTTCTGCCGCAGTTAAGCGCCGGGCCCGCGGCCAGCTCCAGCGCCACCACAGTGCGGCTCCTGGAGTGGACAGAGGCCGCGGCCCCGCCCCCTGGGAGCGGCCTGCGGGTCAGTGTCTGTGGGGATTGGCGGGGGCCCGGCCAGCCGCACCTGTGGGGCGGGGCCAGCCGGCCGGGGGCGGGGCCCCAGGCGAAGGAGGGGGAAGGGGCCGGCGACGGAGGGTTCCGGGTGCGGCTTTGAGTGAGGGACTCTAGGGGCATGGCTTGGGTGGGGGCGCTCGGAGTCTGGCGGGCTGCTGGGGGCGTGGCTTGGAGCGAGGCACCCGGAGCCGAGTCCTGCGGAGTAAGGCGGCGGGAGGGGACCTTGCCGGTCGGGGGCGGGTCGAGGGGGGTGCAGGAGTCCCGTCCTCAGACCCTCCCACGCTCCAGTTCCGGATAAGCGAGTACACACCGCTGAACATGGCAGGAGCGGAGCAGCCCCCGAGCCCCGAGCTACGGCCCGAAGGTGTGGCCGAATATGAAGATGGCGAGGCCCCGGCGGGAGGTGGCGATGCGGACACCCAAGAGCCGGGTAGGACCCCCCAGTCCCCAGGCTGGGGCCCTGTCCGGATGGGGCAAGGCCCGAGCTCCCTGAGGAGTCTCCATGGAGCAGGGGGCGGGGGAGGTTGGAAGATGGTTTGGGTGGCCTGGGTTCTGCGGGTGTCCTGAGTTAGGGAAGACTTGGGGGGGGCCCGTCCAGGGAAGTCTGGGGGTGTGGGCTCCGAGGTGGGCGGAGCCTGAGTGTGGCTGTGATGGATGGGAGGCCTGAGGCCCCTTTGGCCCCCACAGCGGACCTCCCCCAGGATCCTCCAGAAGATCGCCCCCAAGATCCCCCAGAAGATGATGGCGCCTGTCAGTGCCAGGAGTGTGGACCTCAGCAAAGCGCGGGTCCAGATCCTGCTGGTTCCTCCAATGATGACTGCCCACCGCTGTTCCAAGAGCGGTAAGGGGGAGGGGATTGCAACCCTACTTGCTCTGCACTGGGGCCCCCCATTCCCCATTCTCATTCAGGGCTTAGAGAGGGCCTGGGTGGTGCAGGGTGGGTGGTTCTTTCTCTCAGGCTCTCTGTCCCTCAGGTCAGTCATTGTGGAGAACTCCTCAGGCCAGAACTCCTGCACCAGCGCTTCCGAGCTTCTCAAACCCATGAAGAAGAGGAAGCGCAGGGAATACCACAGCCCGTCAGAGGAGGAGTCAGAGCCTGAGGCCTTGGTAGGAAGAGGATGGTGGGGAGGGGAGAGGGAGGCTAGAGGCTACCTGTCTATTCCCTCTATCTCCTCCATTAATCCAGGCTGTGGGGCAGGGCCAGAGAAGACACATGATGACTCATTCATCCTATTTTGGGGGGCCATCTTAACTCAGGTCCTGGATTAGAGGAAAATGATTAAATCACCCTCCCGCTTTTCTGGAGTTCCCATTTCAGTGTAGTGTCAGACTAAGTCACATTCACATACACCAGCACCCAAGGAGATGAGTAGGCAGATGGAAAGCTCCATCACTGGAACACCGTCACGAAGCCAGAGGCAGAAAGGGTTGCGGAGAAGCTGGAAGAGACAGAGCATGAAAGTTCTAGTGGGCAAGTAACATCAACACACAGCAGGTCTGAGGAACAAAGAAGACTAGTCAGACGGCGTAACTAGGGGCTGGATGCTCATGTGAGTTTGTGCCCATGCAGTAGGGAGTTGCCTGCTGGAGCTATGTTCCTGCTGGTAGCTAGAAGAAATTCTGCTTGTCCGGGGCAGAATACCGTGTGACCAGAGAACCAGGCAAGGGCCTGGAGTAGAGTCTGGGGCTTCACCCAACCCATGAGGACAGGAATCAGGCTTGCCTTCCACAGGAGAAGCAAGAAGAAGGAAAGGATCCAGAGGGACCACCGGCTGCTAGCACCCCAGAAAGTGAGGAGTGGAACAACAGCCAGTCTGGTATGGTGGCCTCCGTGTGTGTCTCTCTGTGGCTGGGTTGACGTGTTGTGTGTATTCACCTTTGGAGGTGTGAGGTTGGGGGTACGGGTTACACATGTGAGGGCGTGTTATCCCTACGTAGGTGAGTATAAATTAGTGTATGTGTGAGGGAGAGAGAGAGAAAATGAGAGAGACAATGTTTCTGGTTTATGCATTAGTTTATGTGTATTTGGGGAGGGATCATATCATGTGTCTGTTTATCCTCTATTATCCAGTTGTGAATAGGCCTCAGTGCTGGGCTCAGAACCTAAAGACTTAAACAGCTTAATGGCATCACATGGAGTTGCTTCCCTTTGGTGGTGTGAGTACGTTTGTACTGGTCGTTGGTCTGTCCTTGCTATCTGAGCCCGCATTCTGGCCTTTTGGTTCTAAAAAGGGAGGGGGGAACAAAAGCCGTTCATAGTCACCTCTGGCCCTCAGGCTTTCTCCATTCCCTTGTGACAGTAGTTGGCTGGAGTTGAGTTAACATTCATCACACTTGTAATCACCTAGGTATTGTCTAACAGGTTGCTTTATGTCTGTCTTCCTCCCTCAAAACTGAATTTATTTTATTAATCATTGTATCCCTGGTGCTTAGCTCAGCGACTGGTGTTGCGTAGACTCTCAATCAGCGTTTGCTTGGTACATGAATGCGTGAGGTGTGTGTTGGTGATTCCGCTGAGACCATGGCTCAGTTGCGTGAGTTACTGTCTTTCCTGTCTCAGAGAGAGCCAAAGGGTGAGGTAAGTTCTTAGGACATTCTGCCTTGATGGATCCGGTACCAGCCAGGGGAACCCAGTCTGTGTCCTGGGCTCTGAACTCTGTAGTGCCTATTAGAAATACCGCCCATTGCAACCAAACCAGATTTTCACTGCTCTCTCTCACCCAAGGCTCTCACATCAGAACCCAAAAGCATAGCTCTCATTGGTTTATGGCTTCTTAAATCTTACACAGAGGAAGGAGACAGCCCAAACACCCAAGACAGTGGCTCACCTGCTCTAACTTAGGGAAATCGATTCATGAATCAGCATTTTTCTAGCTGGGTCCCGTTGCCCAGTACAGAGTTCTCTTTTGGTTCATACCTCTTGCCACCTCAACGGTAAACACTGGTGTGGCATTGATTTCTGGATAGTTACCTCCTTGTGTCTTTTTTCCTTTTTTCAAGGGGAGATACTCTATCAGTTGGCAGAGGTTTGCATTTATGGCTAAATTTTTTTCCACTTGTTTTTGATGTCTTTTGGCAGAAGAATCTGGCGTGAGGGGTGGGGGTAGCAGGGTTGTTTGCGTGTCCTGTGTGAAGAATCCATGTTATATCTACACTCTGTTTGGCATTGGGTGGCCAGCTACTGGGTTAATGTTGTACAGGCCTGACGTGCCTAGTCCTTACCGAATGTTCCAGTGGTTTGTGAGTGAGAGCCTTGTAACTCACGTATGTACTCAGGCTCTCTCTCTCTCTCTCATGTATCTCCTTTATCTTTTCAACAGCCGCTTTGTATGAGGAATCTTTTCTAACACACCATGGTAAAAGTCTTCACGATATATGTAATCATTAAGAGCTGTTTTGAGGGGTGCCTGGGTGGCTCAGTGGGTTAAGCCTCTGCCTTCGGCTCAGGTCATGATCTCACGGTCCTGGGATCGAGCCCCGCATCAGGCTCTCTGCTCAGTGGAGAGCCTGCTTCCCCCTTTCTCTCTGCCTGCCTCTCTGCCTACTTGTCATCTCTGTCACATAAATTAAAAACAAAAAAATCTTACAAAAAAAAGAGCTGTTTTGATATTCTTGTGTTTCCTCTCATTCTGCCCACATCGAGATCAGGTATCTGTGGTGGCATTCTTCAGGGTCAACTTGTTACAGCCTTTTCAGATTTGGAGCAGTCCTCCAAGCATCCTGTTTTGTCTCCCTATAGTTACCTTAGACATATGTTTTTGCCCATTCTTTTTTGTTTTTTGTTTTTAAGATTTATTTATTTATTTTAGAGAGGTGGAGGGGCAGAGGGAGAGGGTGAGAGAGACTCTCAGGCAGATTCCCTGCTGAGCACAGAGCACAGTGCAGGGCTCGATCTCACGACCCCAAGATCATGACCTGAGCCGAAATCAAGAGTTGGACGATTAAGCGACTGAGCCACCCAGGTGCCCCACATGTTTATCCATTCTTTTTTTTTTTTTTAAGATTTTATTTATTCATTTGACACAGAGAGAGAGATTACAAGTAGGCAGAAAGGCAGGCAGAGAGAGAGGAGAGAGGAGGAAGCAGGCTCCCTGCTGAGCAGAGAGCCCGATGTGGGCCTCGATCCCAGGACCCTGGGATCATGACCTGAGCCAAAGGCAGCAGCTTTAACCCACTGAGCCACCCAGGCGCCCTGTTTATCCATTCTTAATTGGGCTGCTTATCTTCTTACTATTAATTCTTTATATATTCTGCATTTAAGTCCTTTGTCAGATGTATATGTTACAAATATTTTCTCCCAGCCTGTGGCTTGCTTTTTCCTTTCTAAATGATGGCTTTTGAGGAGCAGAATGTTTTCATTTTGATGATGTCGACTTTATCCATTTTAAGCAGTTAGTGCTTCATACATATTTTTATAAAGTAGTGTTGAACGGCTTTATTGAGATGGAATTCACATACTATGTAATTCACCCATTTGACTCGCACAATTCAGTGGTTTTTAGTCTATTCACGGAGTTGTGCAGCCATCACCACAATCAGTTTTAAAGCATTTTCATCATTCCAAAAGAAGCCCTGTACCCATGAGCTATCATTCCCCCCAAACCACCCATCCTCCTGTAGTCCTAGGCAACCCCGAGTTCATTTTCTGTGGAGATGGATTTGCCTATCCTGGACATTTGACATAAATGGGATCATATACATGGCTCTATGTGACTGCCTCCTTCACTTAGCACAGTGTTTTAACGCTTTATCCACATTGTAGCATGCATCAGTATCTCATTCGCTTTTACTGCTGAATGATAGTCCATTGTATGGATGTGTCACACATCGATTTATCAATCAATGGGTATATGGGTTGCTTCCATTTCAGGGCTATCATGAATAATGCCCTTATGAATATCTGTGTACACGTTTTCATGTGGATATGTTTTCGTTTTTCTTGCGTATGTACCCAGGAGTGAATTTCTGGGTCATATGGTAACTCTGTGTTTAGCCTTTTAAGGAACTGCTAGGTTGTTTTCTGAAGTGGCTGTACCATTTTCTCTCCCCCACCAGCAGCGTATGAGGGTTCCAGTTTATTCACATCCTCATCAGTGCTTGCTCTTGGCTCTCTTTTTTTATTATAGCCATCCGGGTGGGTGCGAAGGGGTAGCTCATCATGGTTTTGATTTGCATTTCCCTGACGGCTAATGATGGTGAGCATCTTTTCATGTGCTTATTGGCCATTTATATATTGTCTTTGGAGAAATATTTATTCAGAGCCATGCCATTTTTTAATGACATATAAGAAACACATTTTATATCAAAATACAAGGAATGCCATAGAGTTGGGGAACAAATTAAGAATGAGTGTGATTCAGTTTAAGTCATTAATCAGTATGACTCTTCTAGCAATGCCTTCTTAACTGAAGTCCCTAGTCTAAATTTACATGCAAAATTCTGTGAATTGTTTATTCTTCTGGGGAGATGGCCCATGACTTTCATTAGGTTTTCAAAAAGGTCTGTTTATATTTACTAGAAACTGAAGGCCAGGTAAAGAGTAGAACATAGCATTACGGAGACCAGACTCCAGTTTTTTGTTCCCAATGAAAAGTCTGGCTAGAACGATTAATTTGTGAATTCTCTCTACTTTTTTTCTTTTTAAGATTTTATTTATTTATTTATTTGAGAAAGAGAATGAGAGAGAGCATGAGAGGGGGAGGGTCAGAGGGAGAAGCAGACTCCCCGCTGAGCAGGGAGCCTGATGCAGGACTCGATCCCAGGACTCCAGGATCATGACCTGAGCCGAAGACAGTCACTTAACCAACTGAGTCACCCAGGCACCCCAACAAATTCTTTCTACTTAAACGACTGAAGCATTGCTGAAGAAGCTACCTAAGAGAGTGAGCAGAAAGAGAGAAAATGGAAGGGAATCACGGTATTTCTAGGGATCGACCATTGGTGGGGGAGAAAGAAGGACCACTGATGGCCAGAGAAGAGGAGGAAGATATAGCGAAGAGAGTGTGGCAAGAAGGAAATGCTCGGATGGAAGGGGGGTTGGTAGCACGTGGAGATCAAGAGATTGGGGAATGAGGAAAAGTCATTGGACTGTGGCCCTGGTGACTTGAGAACAACTTCACTGGTGCACAGAGGTGGGCATGAGACTGGGTGATTCAGAAGGAAATGTGGCAGAAGGATGTAAAGTTGTTCATAAAACCCCCTGATCTTTTAAAGTCTGCAGGATATATGGTGCTATCCCCTTTTTTATTTATCTTACTATGTGTGCCTTCTCCCTTTGTTTCTTTTTTCCCCCCAGCTTTATTGAGATTTAAGAGTTCAGACTAAGCAAAACACAATACTAGTCCTTAGAGAGCTCAAAGTCCAGTGTCAGGGAGAGATGTATGAACAGGTAGTTATCATGCAGTGGTAGAGTTAAGTATTGTGTTTGAGGTATGTAGGTACAAAGGACCATCACAGAACAAACTGCCTCATGTAGTCAAGGAGGGCTTCATGGGGTAGGTGAGGTGATACTCCATCTGTGCATCTATACATCCATGCATCCAAACATCCATGCATCTAAGCATCCAAGCATCTATGCATTCATGCATCCATATATCCATGTATCCAAGCATCCATGCATCCATATATCCACGCATCCAAGCATCTATGCATCTAAGCATCCATGCATTCATGCATCCATACATTCATGCATCCATACATTCATGCATCCATACATTCAGTCATCCATACATCCATGTATGCATATATCCATCTTTCTAGTCATTCATTTATCAAACATTTGGTGATCATCTTTCTGTGTAAAACCCTGTGCTAGGTACCAGAGCTATGGCTGGGTCTTGAAGGATGAGAAGATAGGAGGATGGGACAGGACGGGGGCGGGATGTAGGAGGCAGAGGGATTCAGATATGCCCACGCACAGAAGCACACAGGGGCATGAAAATGCATGATCAGGCTAGTTCAGGGGAGCTCTGTATGCTGCAGGAAGTGTTTGGATTTTTGTATTTTTTGGTTGTAAATCAGAAGCCATTGTGGACTTTAAAGCAAAGAAATAAACCAGTTTTATTTTAGAGCTATTCTGGTGATAGATTGAATCTGAGGCAGAGAGATCAATCCCGAGGCCCTTGGACCAGGCTCAAAGCAAGACGAACAGTGAGCACAGAGAGGTGGGGATAGATTCGAGAGCCAGCTAAGAGTTGGAGTCGGCAGGTCTCAGAGACTGAAGGATCCTGGGGGTGAAAAATGAGACCTGAAGGGTGCCTCCCAAGTTCGTGGCGTATTGAATGGATGGTTGAATGGATGCTGGTGCCACAGAGTGAAATAGACTGCACCGAGAAGGCCGGAGAAGTGACGAGTTTGGTTTTGGACAGCCTGAACTAGCTGAAGAAAGTGCTAGCCGAGAGCATCTAGTCTAAGGAAGCAGGAATAAGCAAAGGAGCGTTTCTGGAAGTCAAGAGAGGATCAGTACCACAGCAAGTCTGTACCATACCTTGGGACACATTGTAAAAAGGTGCTCTTTCTGAAAAGACCCAATTAGAAAAAGGCAGCCTGAGTAGACTCAGCCACATGGCTCAGCAAAGAGCCTCAGCTGCATTTCAGCCCACAGTCACCCTCCTGGCTGGGCGTCTGTGTGCAGCACACAGATAGTTTAACCATACCCAGGAGCTTTGGGACCTATTTGGTCTAGAGGATGTACCTAACAGCTCAGCCCATTGTTCACCGTGGACGATGGATGCAGGAAACTGGGGGAGTCTGGGGGCTTGGTCAGGGAGAGAAGGTCTGATCATGACTGAAAGGTTTGGTAGTCAGGCCCCTTTCCAGTGGATTCCGTTTAATCTCTTTTCCCATCTGTGAAAAGGATTGCTATGAGTCCTAACTATCTCCTCAAGACATTGTGTGAGGCTTAAAGGGGACCATGTATGTGAAGTCTCTGAGGCATCCCTGAACCCCTGGTTTCTGGCACCAGCCCTGGCACACAGGAAGTGCCACTCAGTGGTAAAGGAACAGTTAAGGTAAATGGAAGTGGTGTGTGATAACAAACTGTGACGTCTGTATACTTGCTATGCATCATGATTAGTGAGAGAATCCAGATAATTAAAGACTCAGGGAGGCAAATGGCAAGGTTGGGGGTTGGGAGGGAAAGGGACAGAAGATGAAGTCAGAGGTCTCTGCTGTGGCACGGGGGTCTTAGGACTCGGCCACTTTGGGGTATGGGTGACAGAAGATGAACTTGGGAGTTAGGACCAAGGAGGGGCAGAGGTGGCTGAGGGGAGAAATCCAACAAGTGGCTCTTGTTACGGTTCAGGAAGAGAGAGGAGAGAAGAATGTCATCTAGAGAGAAAGGGGTGGGTGTTGTGAAGGGCTAGTGATAGTAGTGGCGATTTGGAAAAAGTGAAGAGCTATTATACAGGATGACATGGAACTGTAGTGGCAAAAGACAGAGGCAATGCCAGGCCTGGGGTCCCGAAGCCTGCTGTCTCCCCTGACATGCTCAGGAAGTCTGGAGGAAGGGCGAGTGGGAGAAACGAGGGTTTCTTGTGGGAACACGGTAGGTGATGTGTTCTTGGGACAATCCAGATTTCACTCAGGACAGAGGATGTGCTCTAGGCTGGTGTGTCCGTGTAGGTCTCTGAGAGAGTCTGATGATGAAGAAAATCCTTGCTCTAGCCCAGCTGGGTCAGGCTCAGTCCAGTGACTGGGGACTTTAGGCAGCTCTTGGGGAGGTGCTTCTGGCCACTTAGGTTCCAGCTGAAGAAAATGCGTCTTCATGAGTGACAGAGCACTCCACATCTGAAGGATCCAGGGCAGCAGCCAAGAGAGCCAGAGCATGGCAGAGCTAGAATCCAGGTAAGACAGACTTAGTGGAGCCCTAGGAAGTCCAGAAACTCAAGACCAGACTTCGCATTTCGTGAGGATCTTTTACCCACAGCATCTTGTTTACTCCTCCAGACGACCCCCTGTGGTAGAAGAAGTTGTCTGCATATTGCAGATGACAAAATGGGGTCATAGAAGTTACTAGAAGAAGCCGGAGTTCTTTACCCAAGGGATATGGATTGATTTTTGCAAGTAGTTGCTTCTTTCCTTGTCTGTGGCCTTCAGTTGAAGGCAGCCCAGACTGACCTCATGAGCCTACCTCACACGTTGCCAGCTGTTCTCGTCTTTAAAGGATGTTTCTCTTCCGTGCTGGAGGCCAGGTCCCCACTGCAGGCTAACCTGAAGTTCCTCTGGGGGACTTTGTCTCCCCTTCCCCTCCCCAGGACCTGGAGCTCCGAGGCCATGGGGCCTGACTGTAGTGTGCGTGCGCATGCGCGCGCGCGCGCACGCGCGCGCGTGCTTGTGTGTGTGTGTGTGTGTGTGTGTGTGTGTGTGTGTGTGTGTGTGTGTGTGTGTAGGGGTGCGTGCGTGCACATGTGTACGCGTGTGTATGTCTGGGAGGGCCGTAGAATCTGTCTCTATTCTGTGGGCATGCCAAGCACACATATACATATTTGTGTCTCTGTGTGTACCTCCGTGTGTTCGGAGGAGGAAGAACGGAAAAATGAGAGTTTTTCATTTCTGTATGATCTGGCTCCTCCGTTTCTTCCTCCTTCCATGTTTTCTCGTTCCTTTCTCTCTTCCCCTTCTCTCCCGTGATCTTGGGTGGCATTGCGAGGAAGCCCTCTAGCTCAGGACTTGTCACTCACCTTTGTCAGGGAGCAGCGTCCCTCTGTGGCTGAGACTTTGTTACCTCAGTTACATGCTCTATAGTCCAAAGTACTTGTGCTGACAGTGGCCTGGGGATGAGGGCGGACAGAATTTGGCGTCTTCGTGAGTGACAGAGCATTCCACATCTGAATGATTCAGGGCAGCAGCAGACCGGAGACTGAGGCTCACCTGAGGTCTGAGCCCTGGGGTCTGGCGCCATCCTGGCTGGGAGGGCCCAGAGGGTGGCACGCAATCCTAGATGAGGGTTTTGGAGGTAAGGTAGACTTGATTCGGGGGAACTGAGAAGAATAATCTGTTGGGAGCCATCCAGGGGTCAGTCTGTCTCTCTCCTGTCTACAGCACCAGGGGAGAAGAAAGAAGGCTGGTCATGGGAATCCTACCTCGAGGAGCAGAAGGCTGTCACTGCCCCTGTCAGCCTCTTCCAGGACGTGAGTCAGATAATTTCTACCTGGGAAGAGTTCATATGCCCAGTCCAGGAACTCACCACCAAACTCAAGCCTTCTGGTTTGAGTATCTGGTTTGGGTATCACGTGTCTGATATCCCTCAAAAAACCTGGCAGAGTGGAAAGGGGAAAGGCTGGTTAGGGTCCCAGAATAGAAAAGGGCTCACTCTGAGAGGCTTTCAGGGTAGGAGGAAGTAGAGAGGTGGGACCCGGGCTCGCCCATACGGCACCTGTGGACTTTTCAATCCTGGTACCTTCTACCCAGTTCTGTACGCTGATCTTCCCGTGGCTTGGGTAAGGGGGAACCCTTAAGTCCAGCCCTGACTTAGCCTACATTTTTCAGAGGACCTGGCAGCTAGTCTGTCCTGCTCTGGATCCTTGCACTAAAGATCCCCAAATAAGTTACCCCTTTGGTAATACGAGGCGGGTGGGGCCTAAAGGCAGCTCCTTCACCCCAAGCCCACTAGGCAAGGATAAGGCTGGATGGAGCCTGGGCCCTCCCCAATCTGTGCGTTGACAGTACCAGGCAGTCACTCATAATAAGAACGGCTTCAGACCGGGCATGAAGTTGGAAGGCATCGACCCTCAACACCCGTCCATGTACTTCATCCTCACCGTGGCCGAGGTGAGCTGAGGCAGGCACCCCCATTCTGGCGACGTCTCTTTCGGTAGATTGACAGGGACTGCTGGGGGCGTGGAGGGCCTGGCTTGGATGAGGGAGACGCCGCCCTGCCCTCAGAAAGCACATAGTCCGTAGGGGCATAGGGGGGAACACGCAGAAAGCTAAAGGAGGAACAGACACCAAAGTATTTAGTGTGGCGACGTTACTGACTGGCGTACCCTGTGCCGGGGGAGCCCAGGAGGAGAGAGCCTGAGGGCAGGGATGTTGCTGTGTTGTCCAACCAAGGTCTTGTCCTCTAGGAGCTCGTGGTGTGGGGATCAGTGAGATAAACACATCAGCAACGTGCCGGCGGGGGCGGGGGGGGGAACAGAGATGAGCAGGGCAGTACCGAGGGGGCAGAAGGGGCTTCATAGAGGAAGGTCCTCCTGCTGGGAGCCTTGAGGGATAAGTTGTAAATGAGTAGGGTGTTCCAGGCAGCAGCAACAGCAAAATGAGCAAAAGTACTGGGGCATGGATGAGGGTGCCAAGTTCAAGGAGCTGCCAGCAGCTTGGTGAGGTCAGAGCAGTGTGTGAGTGGAGAGCAGTGAGAGATGGTAGCAGAAGGAAAGGCCATTAGGGGCCCTGAGCAGGACTGAACCTTGGTAGGTGTCCGTGGGGTTCTGTCCAGGGCTCAAAAGGGCAGGAGGGTGTCATAGACTCCGCCTGTCTCACACCCAGAACTCAGGGCTCGTGAGTACCTGATCTGTCCTCAACGGGATGGGAGAGCATGAGGCCAGGTTTGGGACTGGGGGAAGGGTGGTGGGCTGGGGAACCTGCTAGCATTCGAGACCCTCGAGACCCCCAGGCTGGGCCAGGAGAGGTGAGGGAGAGGGAGTGGGCGTCTGCTGGCCTCAGAGTCCCTGCGATTCCCCGTCGTGGGACTAGGTGTGTGGCTACCGCCTGCGTCTGCACTTTGATGGGTATTCCGAGTGCCACGACTTCTGGATCAACGCCAACTCCCCTGACATTCACCCTGCTGGCTGGTTTGAGAAGACTGGGCACAAGCTGCAGCCCCCCAAAGGTAAAGCCTAGCTAGGTTGCTCACAGTGACCTTCCCTTCTTCCCTGTGGGTCCCCCTTCCTTATTCCCCATTCCACACCTGGCCTTCATTGACTCTCACTAGGACTGGGAACCCAGGGCTTCTGCCTTGCCCTTGCCCTTTGGTATCCGAGCGGGCTCTCGAGGGTTGGAAGTCCTTGGGCCTTCCTGATTCTGCTGCTTCGGTGTGGGCTGCCCTTGCCGCGGCCTGGCCTCTGTCTGCACGGCCCTCTCTTCTTGCCCCTGAGGGGCCCAGGTTACAAGGACGAGTTGTTCAGCTGGGGCCAGTACCTGCGCAGCACGCGAGCTCAGGCCGCCCCCAAGCACCTGTTCGTGAGCCAGAGCCCCGTGAGTGCCGCGGAGCGAGAGTGGACACCCAGCCTCCGGGACAGAGTCCCTGCTGCCGGCCTGGCCGGACTCATCCGGACCGAGCACACCTACCAGTGCTCTCAGCTTTGTTCTGGCCTCTCCCACCCAACGGAGGGGCCCTCTGGGCCAGGCCGAGGGCCACAGCGGGGAGCTGGTTGTAGGTTCCGCCCCACTGCAGAAACCCTCTCCTCCGAGCACCTCCTGCGAGTCCCTGGCCCACCAGCTCTGCCCGGGCACCGGGACGTCACTGTGCTGGTTTCTTGCTTTGGTTTGCTCTGCAGTCGTGGTGTAAGGCCCGAGCCTTTGTTCTGGGAGCTGCTTTTTCCTTCCCTTTGGCCAATACTGCGACTCTCCCACTCAGTCCCAACACTCACTCCTTGTCTTCTTCTCTGTTCAAGGCAGCTGGCAGCTTTATCCAGCAGTTAAAGTAGCCAGAGGTCTCAGAGACCTTGTCACCATATCAAAAGTGCAAGGTCCCTGTGGGTCGGAGGGTCCCAGTGCTGTGCAGACAGCGACCCTTACTCCCCCACCAAGGTCTGCCCCCAGGATCCCAGGTGACTGGGAGGACAGGGAATGCAGACTTGTAAGTCAAACTATTTAAATCTTGGTCCCACCATAGCCTAGCCCTCTGGTCCTGGGCAAGTCATTTAACTTACGAGATGGGGATGATCGTACCTAGCTCCATAGGGTTGTAGTGAAGGTCAACAGGGAGATGACAGCTTTGGAAGCTTATGCCTGACAGTTGCCCTTCCTCCCCTCTCCCCACCTCACGTCAGCTCCTCCCTCCCCAGCACCCTGCCCTTGACCCAGCCACCTCAGTGCAAGCTCGACCAGGCTTGCCTGGAGAGGAGAGGTTTGTGCTCACCCTGGTGGACTCTGGGGGAACATGTAGTTTCCTGCCTGTCACTCAGCTTCCAGTTCAGTGAGGCTGCCTGTGAGCACACCTTGGAGACCAGAAGCTCCTGAGTGGCTCAGGGCTGGGGTCTGCCCTGGAGGGACCCTCTTTCTCAGCCAATTTCTCCCCTGCCCCCCCCCCAGGCATGACTCCTAGAGAACCTCCTCCTTCCTGTGCCAGGGGGTTCTGGGTTTGTGCTAACCAGCCTGGGCCTGGCCATGGCAGCCCCTCTTCTTGCCCCCAGAGCCCCCCACCCCTGGGCTTCCAGGTGGGCATGAAGCTGGAGGCGGTGGACCGCATGAACCCATCCCTCGTCTGCGTGGCCAGCGTGACCGACGTGGTGGACAGCCGATTCCTAGTGCACTTTGACAACTGGGATGATACTTACGACTACTGGTAGTGGGAGGGCCCAGACTTGGCCTGGGGAGGGGGAGAGGGGGGCCGGGGCCAGAGGCAGGACTGTCAGACCTCCAGGCACCACGTGGCCCCTGCCTGGTCCTGACACTGATACTTGCTCTGGGGCCTCACTGACTGTCCTGTGGCTTTGATCTGTATCCTCAGCAACACAGTGTAACATCAGATGTTTCATTTAAAAATACCAAGGGTAGGATGAGCAAGCCACTGTGTTTCATGGTTTTCCCTGTGATGCTGTGGTAGTCCTGGAGTCTGTAGTTAATGCTACAGTTTTCTGACTTTTTTATCAGCCGTCTGTGCAGCTGTCACTAAGCAGCAGAATGAGGGTGGGCACTGAAGCCATGCTGTCCTCATCCTCAGAGTGTCAGTTGGGACAGTGAAGTATTCTTGGTTTCAGGTGTGACCCCAGCAGCCCCTACATCCACCCGGTGGGCTGGTGCCAGAAGCAAGGAAAGCCCCTCACCCCTCCACAAGGTGACCCTGCCGCCTGAGAAGATGCCCTCTCCTGGGCCTGGCCCCACAGCCCTCTCCTCCGACCCCCTCACGGGGCCTCAGTAGCAGGGTCTTTAGGATCTGGGTGAGGGACAGGAATGTCCTGGAGCCTTATCTTCTTGGCTTGGGAATTGAGAAGTCTTTGATGTCAGGAGAGACCTGTCAACCCCTGACTCTGTTGAGGTTTAAGGAAGAAAGTTCAGTGACACCCTCAGCACCGGAGCAGGAGTCCAAAACAAAGTTTCCGATGGGGCTGGGGCTGGGGGTGGGGCTGGAACAGCAGAGCCGGGGAGGGGGGAATGGGAGCCAGGGTTCCCAGACAGCCCAGTGAACTATGGGGTTAGCACCCCTCTGCCTCAGGAGCCCCTGCCAGGAGCTGGCTCTGGTGGTGCTGGGGGGCGGGGGGATTGTACCCCTTCCGTGCTTCTGGTCCTGTTTGGGGAGAGAGAACTCCCCTGGTGTGCAGGGGTGCCTAGACATTGTTCTCATCCTCTCCTCCAGACTACCCAGACCCTGATAGCTTCTGTTGGGAGAAGTATCTGGAAGAAACCGGCGCCTCTGCTGTGCCCACCTGGGCCTTCAAGGTGGTGAGTCAGCTCTCTCTGCTCCCAGAGCTGACCTCTGGGAAGGCATGGAGCACTCAGCCAGCCCAATGGAGCGCTCCCCCTCTGGCAGGCCCAGCACTCGGGCTTCGTCCTTGGGGGCCTCGGCTCCCCTGAGCTGGGCCTTGACCTGAAGACTGCTGTCCCCCTGCAGCGGCCCCCACACAGCTTCCTGGTCAACATGAAACTGGAGGCCGTGGACCGCAGGAACCCAGCCCTGGTGCGCGTGGCCAGCGTGGAGGATGTGGAGGACCATCGGATAAAGGTGGCTCCAGGCCCCTTGGACTAGGGGAGTGCACAGGCTGTCTGGGCAGGAATTCTGTAGACTGCTTAGAGGTCAAGGGCATGGCAGGAGCCAGACATAAGGGAGGCTGCAGGTTGTAGGGAAGAGAGTTCTACGCTCGAGGTTGAAGATCTTGAGTCTCGCCCTGCCCTCACCTGTGATTTATCTTGGTGAACTGGGACCAGTCCTTTCCCCTCTCTGAGCCTTTCAAGTGGGCCTGATGACTCTTGTCCTGTGCCTGGCTTGATGGAAGATCCCAGTAACTTAATGAGCGAAGCCTTTGGAGAATGTGGTGGCGGAGGTGGGTTACCGTGAGGTTGGACGCTTGGTTCTTCCAATCCAGGATGTCGCTTCTGACAGGCCCCAGGGGCAGGTCGAGCCTCCTGGAGCCTGGAGGACCTCCTGACTGAGCTGGGCTCCACGAGGAACGCCTGACCTCCAACAGCCTTTCCTCCCCAGCTCCACTTTGATGGCTGGAGTCACGCCTATGACTTCTGGATTGACGCCGACCACCCAGACATCCACCCTGCGGGCTGGTGCTCCAAGACAGGGCATCCCCTGCAGCCTCCTCTCCGTGTGTACCCTTAGGACACTCTGACCCTTTCCCACTAAGAAGTTTGACCCAACCCCTTGAGCTCTGACAGTCGCCTCCTATAGCTGGCCCAGGGGATTCTGACCGTCATGCGCAGGTGGGCTCCAGTGCCCACAGTGAGCTCCGGGCCCTCATCCTCCCTGCCTCAGTGGTCTCTGTGACACTGAGCCATGCTTCTGGCTTCCCCGGCTGTTGGGTTTAGGCTACTGTGATGTGCACGGGCAGGCTCGCTCAGGAGCACGTGCCTAGGAGGGAGCTGTGCGCCCGGGAGGTCCCCTCAGCACCCAGCAGAGCCACACAGAGCAGACGTTATGTTTGCTAAGGAAACTAGGTTCCCTTAAATAAAATCCTGGTCCCTGCAGATAGAACAGGGGGTCAGGTCATTGGACCACGCAGCTCCAGGACACATGGGGTGTTGCTCCTTCTCGATTATTCTCTGAACATGAGTAGGGCCTAAAGAAAGTTACCAGAGTCTCAAGAATGAAATAGAGTAACATAATTGTGCCTGCTGTGGCTTCTAAACTACCGCTGTGCCCGCACCAGCTAGGAGTTGATCTTTTCCCGTAGGGTTCTCCTCTCAGAGACAGAGGGCATGGCCTGGGGTTTCGACAACGGGTATGAGAGCCAAGACCTCATTTCCCAGAGAGGGGCGGACACTCAGTAGCAGGAAATGATGTCACAGTCTGCGTTAGGGCCCCCATAGCTGGGGCGCTAGCTCCTAGAGCTGACCTTCCCCAGAGAAACTGTTCCTCCCCTGCCCTCCATCCCCACATCCCACCCCCAACCCAGGACCCCATGCTGATTCTTTTCTTCCTGCTCCCCCAGGACCCAGGGAGCCCAGCTCTGCCTCCCCCGGGGGCTGTCCCCCTCTCAGCTTTCGGAGCCTGCCACATACTAGGACCTCCAAGTACAGCTTTCACCACCGGTGCGTGAAGGGCTCCTGCTCAGACCCTCGGGCACTGTTCGGAGAGGGGCTCTTCCTCGCTTCCCATGTGCGGCCAGTCAGGGTTCCCCAAAACACTCCGAATGGGGCCAGACGGGAAGGGCTCCATGAGAACGAGTGGATGCAGCCCAACTTAAGCCTTCTTCTTCTTCCCCAGGAAGTGCCCCACTCCTGGTTGTGATGGTTCTGGACACGTCACAGGCAAGTTCACAGCTCACCATTGCCTCTCGGGCTGCCCGCTGGCTGAGAGGAACCAGAGTCGGCTGAAGGCGGAGTTATCCGACACAGAGGCCTCGGCCCGTAAGAGGAACCTCTCGGGCTTCTCCCTAAGGAAGAAGCCTCGCCATCATGGCCGGTGCGGAGGGCAAGGGTGCAGGGCCTCGTGTCCTCTGGGGCCAGGCCAGGGACTGATTCCCTGCCATGGACTGGGTCCCTCTCTCTCCAGGATTGGACGCCCTCCAAAGTATCGGAAGATCCCACAAGAAGATTTCCCAAGTAAGTCCTGACTCCTCTACTCCCATGCCCTCCACAGAGTGTTCGCAGTGAGTGCTTAGTGATTGGTGCGATTCGTGAGGGGACCCAGAGGGGGCAACTGGAAGGGAGGCCGCCTCTTCCTCTCACGTCCTTGCAGAGCACAGAGCAGTGGCGAGAGCTCAGGAGTCCCCTCAGCTTCTAGTCCCACTTCACCGGAGACCCTGTCGTGAGTCTGCAGGAGACACAGAGCCTCTCTGGGCCCCAGGTTCCCCGCTGTGCAGCAGGAGGACGCCCCCCAGCTCTGCTCCTCCTGGGAGGGAGGCCTGGCTTTCACTGTCTAGCTGCGTGACCCTGAGCAAGTCACTTAATATCTCCAAGTCTGGGTCTCATTTGGGACGTGACTTATACTTCTTTCAGGCATCAAGTACCTGGAATAATTGTGCTTAGTGATACTGTTTACTGAGCACCTACTATGGGCCAGACACTGTCACAGGTGCTCTATGTACACGGTCACTGACCCTCACAGGCATCCTGTAACATGGACACCATTCTCTTCTGCCGAGAGAAGAGGAATGGAGGCTCAGAGGCGAAGTCACTTGCCTTGTAAGGGGCAGAGCTGGGATTCAGACTTGGGTCTGACTTCTGCTCTGTGTGGCCGGTATAACACTGAAAACCCCGAGCCCAAATGTCAGTTTACCCCTCCACCTCCTTTGTCTTAACTTGGGTGCCACAAACCAGTACCACAGACTCAGTGGCTTAACCCACAGAAATTTATTTTCTCACACTTATGGAGGCTCAAAGTCCAAGATCAAGGGTATCCGCAGGCTTGGTTTCTTCTGAGACCTCACTCCTGGCTCACAGGTGGCCGCTTTCTCGCCGTGTCCTCCTGTGGTCTGCCCCCTGTGCGTGTGTGCTCCCGGTGTCTCTCTGCGTGTGTCCAAAATTGCTCTTGTCAGGACACCAGGTCGGACGAGAGCCCACCCCGAGGGCCTCATTTGAATTTAATCACCTGTTGAAAGACCCTGTCTCCCAGTACAGCTGACCCTTGAACAAAGGGGCTTGAACTGTGCGTGTCCACATGTGTGGATTTTTTATAGCACAGTACTGCAAATGTATTTTCTTTATGACTTTCTTAATAATATTTTCTTTTCTAGCTTCCTTTATTGTAAGAATACAGTATGTAATCCATATAACATACAAAATCTATGTTAATTGACTGTTTATATGATGTTGGTAAAGCTCCCAGTCAACAGTGGGGTGTTAGTAGTGAGGTTTTGGGGGAAGTCAAAGTTATACATGGACTTTTGACTGCGTGGGGTGTTGGTGCCCCCTCACCCCCACATTGGTCAAGGTACTCAGAGGTACTGGGGGTTAGGTCTTCAACATGTGGATTTGGGGGGAGCACAGTGAAGCCCATGGCATGTTCCAAAGGGAGGGACAGGGGGCCTGAGCCTTCCACTGGGTGACAGAGTCACCTCACGTCTTCAGCTGCTGGCACAGGGCCTGACACGCAGCAGGAGTGCTAAGGATCTCGCCTTAGCCGAGTTCATTGCCCTTGTCTTTAAGGCTGAAAGAGACCGTGGGAGATCACCTGGTTCAGTGCACAGTTTGTGGGCAGGACTTAAGCTATTCCAGTTCTTCAGGAACAGTCTCTGCAACGTGGCCAGTATATAGGATGGTGGTTAAATCACAGCCTTAGAGTCAGACGGCCTTTTATAGGCTGTGAGACCTCAGGCAGGCGACCCCCTTTCTGAGCCTCGCCTTGCTCATTTGTACAATGCTGATATTACGCCCACCTCAGAAGATGGTAGGGGGCTTAAAGAAAAAGTCAAGTTAAGCGCTTACCACCAGGGCGCCTGGGTGGCTCAGTGGGTTAAAGCCTCTGCCTTCGGATCAGGTCATGATCTCAGGGTCCTGGGATCGAGGCCCATATCGGGCTCCCTGCTCGGCAAGTAGCCTGCTTCCCCCTCTCTCTCTGCCTGCCTCTGCCTACTTGTGATCTCTCTCTCTGTCAAATAAAAAAAATAAAAAAATAAAAAATTCTTTAAAAAAAAAGAGCTTACCACCAGTCCCTACTGGTATTATTAGCACTGAGTGTGGCTGACCTTGTGCTGCCAGTCCATACTTCTCTTGGTGGAAGCAGAAGGCACTTCCTGCAGCTTCAGGCTTGAGTGAGGAGGGGCTTGGCCAGCCTCTCGGCCCCCAGAGTAAGGACTTCTGGGGATGGGACTGTAGTGGGCACCTTTTTTACCCAACTGCGGGACACCTGGCCGACTTCCGGTCCAGGGCCATGTTCTGACCACCAGAGGGCATGTGCCTGTGTGTTCATTCCAGAGCATCCTGAGAACTTGGGACATTAAGTCTTTTCAGAGACTGAGGCTGTGGCCCAGAGAGGGGGAGAAAGGGCTTACCCAATAATAATAATAATAATAATAATAATGCTATAGACTGAATGTTCGTGTCCCCCCCACAAATTCATATATGAAAGCGAATCCCCAGTGTGATGGTATTAGGAGGTGGGGCTTTGGGTAGGTGATTAGATCATAAGGGTGGAACCCCCAAAAATGGGATTAGTGCCCTTATGAAAGAGACCCCAGAGAGCTCCCTTGCTCCTTCCCTGTTCGAAACCCAGTGAGAAGTTGGCAGTCTGTTAACCAAGAAGTGGACCTTCACCATATACCAAATCTGCTGGTGCCTTGATCTGGGACTTTCCAGCCTCCATGACTGTGAGGAATACATTTCTGTTGTTCATAAGGCCAAAAAAACAAAAACAAAAAAACCCCAAGAAACAAAAACTCAGCAGCTTCTGACCCCTAGTCGGCTTGCCGTTCGATAAGACACCCTGACTGCCTGTGAGAGCCCCCGCCCTGTGCTCTGGGGAAGAAAGATGAGGAACAAAGGTCCCTGCAGCCTCCTGGCCTTGTCCCCCAAGTCTCCTCCGCCAGTACGTGGAGAACCAGAAACAGGACCTCAAAGGCAGGAGGCCAGACCTGTGGCCAGGAGACAAAGCACTGGTGCGGAAGCGGGCAGGGGAGAGGCTGCCGGGACCGCAGGCGGTTGCTGAGAGCTGGCTGAGCAGTGCACCGGGGCAGCTTCCTCATGGTGCCGAAGGCGGGGCTCTTTGGGGTCCAATGAGCAGGGATGGCAGGGGGAGCTACAGAGAACGGCACGTGGGGCTGCTGATAGGATCCCAGAGGCTCGGCGGGTGGTTGCGAGGCTCAGAGTCGGGCCCTAAGGGTCAGGGAAGGACAGTCTACCATGAGCAGGGGAGGGCCCACGAGAAGGGGGTGGTGGTGAGCTGCAGCCACGTGTCTAGAACTAAGGCCCAGTGAACAGGAAAGAGGCAGCTCTCTTGGACTCTTAGAGAGAGGCAGGGCGAGCCCCGTGGGACAGTGACCGCGTGGCTCGAGGTTGGGGAGGGAGGCAGGGGCCAGGCTGCTCAGAGCGGCCGAAGGTAGAGTGCGGGCAGGCGAGCCCCAGGCCTGGCCAAGGAGGGACCCGTAGCAGCCGAGGCTGGAAGCCCGGAGCCGGGACTGCAGGCAGCGTGGAGTTGGCGAGCGGGCCAGTGCAGGCAGCGGGCAAACTGGACCGGGCTCGGGTGGACGCAGGGGAGAGGGCCGGAGCCGGAGGCAGTGGCCGCGGCTTGCTGGCTGGGCTCCCGCGCAGAGTCCCCCTGACCCCGCGCCAGTTGTCAGGGCCCCAAAGGTCCCAGGAAAAGGAGGGCAAACCGAATGGGCTTCTGGTGCTGGGGCTGAGCTCCTTGGCTGTTGGAGGCCATTCTGCTGCAGGGTATGTAGGGAAGGGTGGGGAATGTGTGGGGCCCAGGGTGATGTAGCCTCAGAGAGGTGGGGCTGGGGTCGTTCGTGACAGCTGACCCCCGAGAGTCTGTAAAGCCAGGGGCTCACTTAACCAGGGGGAGCGAGCGGTGCATGAGGAGTCCCATCGCCCTCCCTCTTGGCTCTGCAAGACTCTCGGAAGGGGGCCGCAGTCCTCCGAGGGGCATGGGTACGAGCGGGCCTCGGGGACCAGCTTAGTCCTCAGCGTCAGCCTGCCAGCTTCCGCCTCTGCCTCCGCCTCCAGCGCTCGCCGCCGACGCCATGCACCAGTCCCTCTTCATGTCCGCCCTGTCGGCCCACCCGGACCGCTCGCTGTCCGCGTGCTGGGAGCAGCACTGCAAGCTCCTGCCGGGAGTGGCGGGCATCTCGGCCTCCACCGTTGCCAAGTGGACCATTGATGAGGTGAGAGCGAGGACCCCGCCCCGTCCCTCTCCCCTACTTTGCCCTCTCCCCACGGCCTGGCGGCAGGGCTCGGGCAAGACCCTGGTCAGGCAGAGGCAGACACTGCTCCTGACAGCATTTGCTGCTCCTTCTTCCTGTCCACGGTCCCTCTTGGTGCCCGGCAGGGGCTGAGAGATGGCTCGACAGGCCTCCCCTGGTGGATGGGGGGCCGTGCTGCTAGTCCCCATGCGAGTCTAGCGGGAGAGACGCTTCACCTGGGCCCCGCTTTGCTCACCCAGCGGCAGAGACACAAGGATCCTCTTAGGCTAATAAAGAAAAGCAACACTGTCAAAGCCCAGAGAGCAGCAAGTGCACGTGGGCCCACCTCCCCGCTGCACTCCCGAGCCCCCATCCCCTTGGCAACTGGTGCTTCTCTGGTTTCCAAGGTCTTCAGCTTCGTGCAGACCCTGACCGGCTGTGAGGACCAGGCACGACTCTTCAAAGATGAGGTGAGGTGCAAGTGCAGAGTGGGGGCAGAAGGGTCGGTCACTGAGGCGACAGGGAGCAGATGCCCTCACCAGCGCTGCCCCCTGCCAGGGAGGGCCCTCTGTTGTCCTGCCTGCGGGAGACTGGTCACAGTGACCCACGTCTCTGGGAAAATTCCGGTATGGACCGTGGGCCAGCTTGCAAACCCTCTGTGTTCAGATCACCGCAGGAAGGAAAATGCCTTGGAGACAGGGCATTTGCTCCTCTGCTCTCCGCCCAGCCTGTCTTCCAAACCCAGCTCACTAGGGACAGTAAGTTCAAGTGGGTCTTGAATGGCACAGGTCTCCCTTTTACTGCAAGGATCCTACCACATGCATAATACCAAGACCCGAAAGCTTACCAAGGATAAAAAGCAGTAAGTCGTACATAAAAGAGCCCTAGCTTTACAGACAGTGTGGGTGTGAATCCAGTGCTGCCAGTCTGAGCTCTTTACTGTGTGTGAGACTGCATCTTATCTATAACATGAGATAAAACAGGGATATTGCGGGCCGTAAGGATGACAACCTTGCAGGGCCGTCGTGAGCAATGGAAATGATGAATGGATCATTGTACCAGAATGTCTAGTATAATTGTATCGCTAGCCTGCTATAGAATAATACACAAATCCTATCACTATATAAGAATGCCTGGTACAGTGTGGGCTCAGTGGTGGTTCTGACTCTGAAGAGTTGTCCTTAAATCCTCAAGTAAAGAACTTTATCGTGACTCTCCAAATTTATACAGTTTGAAACTGGAAGGGACATTGGAGTTTGTCTAGATCTTCCTTCCAAAGAATACACGTGTCCATCCCCCTTCACCCTGGAAAGCATAGTCTCAGCTCCCCATAGACGCCCCCTACAGGTCAGACGCCCATAAGAAAGAAGTCCTGTTCCTCTTCCCCAAGAAGAATCTCTTTATCCAGACCCAACACAGCCAGTTCATCCTAGTATCCTCGTGTGGGGGAGCTTACAAACTCCACCCCACTCTGGGTGCTTGCCTCCTGGGCTGGTGGTCTTACTCTAACATGTGTGTTCAGAGCTGTACCCTGGTTTCAGATGCCTTCTGACCAGCACAGAACACACTGGTTGAGTTCTCCCGTACGTGCTTTTCGGTTTTGTTTTTAAAAGGGCTTTATTTTTATAGAGCAGTTTTAGCTTGACAGCAAAATTGAGAGGAACGTACGGAGATTCCCCATCCAACCCCCACCCTGACACACCCACCCCCCACCAGTATAATTATACAATTATCCCCCCCCTTATCAGCTGCACTCACCATAGGGAAATACTTGTTAGAATTATTGAACCAACACCCAGATGTTTTTTAAAGGAGATAAAAATGTACGTGGAGCAAAATCCATGAATCTTAAAAGTACAGTTCCACGAGTTTTGTGAAATGTACGCATCCTGAAGCCAGCACTTCAACCAATATATAGAACATTCCCATCATACCAGAGAGCTCTTAGAGAGTTCTTTCTTGGCCCCTTTGTCAGTCCCCGCCCTCATCAGCACCCACTGTTCTCATTTATCGCACTGTAAGTTAGTTACACCTTTTCTTGGATGTCACATAAAGGGGGGGTACAGCTTTTATTCTTTGGTGTCTGTCTCTTCACTCAGTGTAAATGTTTCTGAGGTTCATCCATGTACTGTGTGTACCAGTAGTCTGTTCATTTGTATTGCTGAGTAGCGCTCCGTTTTATGAGGAGCCCACAGTTCTCCTGTTAATGCGTATTTGGGTTGTTTTCTCTTCCCCTAGATACAAACCCTATAGATATTTCTTTCTTTTTTTTTCTTAGCAAAAATTAAGTTAACTCTAGCTTCATTATAGCCACATCAGACCAGCTTGGAGGTCACGAAAGTCCCCAAGTGCCTTTTATATCAATTACCCATTATAGTCTAACCACATTTTCCAGTTTGTTACTTGTACCACTGGATTTTTTTTTTTATTAACCTAATGTAAAACTTTACATTTACCCCTATTAAATGTTATTTTGTTGGTTTCATAGTCTCATTGTTTTAAATCTTGATTCTGTCATCTCTGATATTAGTAAGCCTTTCCAGTCTCATACAACTTGTCATTTGATAACTAAGCCACACCTTAACCACACCTGTTTCACGAGATAGAAGCATGTGGCACCCGTTAGAGGTCTTCCCTCCGTGACAGCAGTCAGAGGTCCGTGCTCCCTGAGTCAGTCGTTCAGCCAGCCGCAGAGCCACCCGAGAGTTAGGTGAGCCAGCAATCCTCCCCTTGTCAGAAGAAGGGCTCCCCCCCACCTCCAAACACCTGCTGGGTGTCTCAGTTCGGCATGGTCTGGGTTACAAAGGCAGTGGCCAGAAGGGGCAAAGGGTGGACGCCAGCATCAGATGGAGTCTCAGTGGGGAGCAGGACCCCTCTGACGGCTGAGGATGACCCTTCCTAGCATCCGGCCCATGGCATCACCTCCCCCAGGATCTGGCCCACGCTCCAGGGAGTGGCCGTGGTCGGGCAGAAATGATACATTCAGACACACACGTCCAGATTCTCTCCGGCCGGGACAGAGACCCATCATTAGAGGGATGTTTCAGGAGTGAGAAACTAGGGCAAAGTGGACGGATGGTCTCGTGGGTAGTCCGTCTGTCCAGCCTGGCTGTCGGCCCAGCCCAGATTTCACACTAAATCACTCTCCCATCCTCTGTCTCCCCAGCCCCCCGGCAAGAATAGCTCATAGGTGACCCCAAGTACATCCCACTGCATCCCCTGCACATGTCCCCGGTGTCTGTGTGTTGACCTGCCAGCAGCAGGGACACTGACCGCAGGCCCCGGGGCTTTGTGGGGGAAGCGCAGCAGCAGGTGTTTTGAGGCTGCTGGCTGGGAGGACTCGGAAGACGTTATGCACATACACACTGACCTCAGACCAGGCGGCAGAAAGAAAAAGTATGTGTGTGAACATGGGGGAGCCAGTGGAGATCTCTGTCCTTCTCTGTCCCCATCGCTATCTTCCTTTTTTCCTTTCTCCCTCCCTCCTTTCTCCTTTTCCTTCCTCTTCCCATCTCTGGCCTCCTCCCTGCCCCCCCACATCCTTGACTCCGATTCTCTTTCTCCCCTGCCCACTCCCCACGCATACCCCACCCACACCCCACCCACCTCTCCGTCACTCCTTCCCACGGCCCTCTCCACCTTCTCCGCTCTCCGCCTCCCTCCCCCGACCCCTCAGATGATTGACGGCGAGGCCTTCCTTTTGCTGACACAGGCGGACATTGTGAAGATCATGAGCGTCAAGCTGGGTCCAGCCTTGAAGATCTATAACGCCATTCTCATGTTCAAAAACGCCGATGACACCTTAAAGTGAGTGCCTGGGGGCTGGGCTCACCTCCAGCCCACCTGGGCCTCCCTCCACAGCTGATGATTCCTTCGCGACTCGAGTTCCTCATATCCTACCCATACCTCCCCCACCCTCTCCGTCTTACCAGGGGTGCTCCTCCTCCTCTCTGGGGCTGCTTCCTACAAGGTACATGGGCGTCCTAGTCCCTGAGTCCTGGGGCTCGTCTGCCACCAGGCCTACCAGTGAGGGTGTGACTGGGCTGGGGAACATTACCAGTGGAGTAGATTGGAGGGGCCCTGCCTCTGGCCACCCCACATCTCCAGCTGACTTGTGTGATCACCAAAGGGTCTTTTTCTTAGCAGTTAAGGACAATCTGGTAGAAGGGGAGTCCTCCGGTCAGAGGCTCATTTCCCTTGGGCCTTTCTCCGTGCTTTTCTTGCCTTGGCTCCGACCAAGAAGTGACCCAGCCACAAACATACATACTCGCTCTGCTGTCTGGTTTCCTGGGCAGGGCCCACCCAGACCCCACTGGTTCTTCCCCCGTAGATGGGTGAGCTTCGGAAATAGGTTGTTGTGGCGTCCACTGGGTGTCTCTGGCTTCTTTTCTCGGGATTCCAAGCCAAGATGCCTTCCTGAGCATGCCCTGTTCTAGATCAGCTGGCATTTTGGTGGCCCACGCCAAGCCCTCTTTCCAGCAGAGTGGGTGGTTAGAGCCTATTTTACCTGTGCGGAAAAGGTTAAGGCTCCACATGTGTTCCCCATGTACCCTTCCTGTATCAGGTGTGGGCAGCCCCAAGGTATGTCAGACAATCTCGGGTCTTTGCTCCCCAGAAGGGCAGCTCCAGCAAGCATGATGGTCCCCGAAGCTGTGCAAAGGGTCCTTCCCTGCAGGCATGGATCTCAGCCAAGGCATTGCCCCTGGGGTGAGGACCTCATGCCTGCCAGGCCTCCTGCCGTGGGAATGTGCAGCTCGGTCTAGCACGCATACCTCACAACATCACGTTTGACCTGTCTCGTCAATGTCTTGCTCTTGAGGAGTCTTACAAAAGCCCACTGGGAGCTGGGGGCTGGGAAGGTGAATTCTTCTGTCTTTGAAGTCTCTGTGTTCTGTAAGCCTTTCTTACCACTCTCCATCTGTCTTGCACTGCCAGCCGGGTGCCTGCCAGGGCTCTGGGACTTCAACCTTTCTGTTCAAGGGGGCGCCTAGCCCTCACCAAGCCACTGCCACACCAGCCAGAGTGGGGGCGGGGCAGAGGGTCCGCAGCAACTGGCCCCACATGGAGATGAGGGGCGACCGCCAAGCTCCCGTGTGGCCCCAGGTGCTGCGATGGGCCTGCAGGCTGCGGAGCCACGCCCCTTCCCTCAGTCACGTGGTGCGTGTGCGCACATGGGGGGGGGGCCAGAAGCGTTTGACAGGTGCCATGTGTGAGGCTCAGTGCTGGGAAAATGTCAAGGGCTATTGTTAAAATATGAAGCTTTATCTTTCCCATCGAAGTGGGACACCCAAAGCTCTGTTGGTTTCCAGCCGCAGACTAGTAGGGGGCCCTCTCTCCTGTGGGCCCAGACAGCCCTGCGGGGGCAGCCATTCACCCACCCCGCCCAACTCCCACAGGACTTCCCTTGTTCCTGCCCTTTGGGCCCTTAGAGGCAGCTCGGAGCACAGCCTTCCTGGGAAGAAAGTGGGCGGGCCCTGCCTCCGGCTGAGGCTCAGGTTTACAGAGGTTGCACTGGTGCAGCCTTGGCCAAGAGTAGGGAGGAGGCTGAGCCTCTCTCCCTTGGTTCGTTTGGGTGGTGGCAGAACTCTCCAGCTCTTTGGCCCAGTCGGCTCCTCTTTGACACTGAGGAGGAACTGGCTTTGAGGTGTGAGGAGAAGGCGGCAAGGATGCAGAGCTGTGCTGTGGGAGCTCCCCACTCCCAAGGACCAGGACTGGGACAGCTCTGCCCCACGGGTCTGCCGGCCCCACTCCCGATGCTTGCCTACTGGAAAGGCAGGCTGGGCTAAGGAAGGGCCTCGAGAAAAGGGGCCCCAGGCCTCTGAACTTGGAGACCTCAGCACTTTCTGCACCAACGTCAAACTCTTTGGAAAGAAACCATAAGAAAGGGGGAAAGCAGCCTGCCCTCCTGCCCCTTCACCCCCATCCTGTCCCCAGATGAGATCCTCACACGTTGACGGGGGTGCAGGGGAAGGGAGGGCGTCACAGCAGACGCAGCTCACACTTTGGCCCCGTCAGCCGCGCCCAGCCCCCGCCCAGCCCCGGCTTAGGTCAGTGAGGACCTTTCTGTTTAATTCCTGAAGCAGAGAGAATGAACCCAGAGTTTGAAAATGAAGCCTGTTTGCACTTTCATTCACATGCACTTTGGTGGATTGTTTTTGTACTTTCCGTATGTGTGTGCGCATGTGTGTGTGCACGCATGTGCGTGCGTGTGTGTTCTTTAAGAGAATCTTCTGGTTTAAGATAAAGTGACTCTTGGCTCTTGAGGGAGAAGAATTTACAAACTGGTGTTTTGTCAGTGTATTGAAACAACGTAAATAAACTTTGACCATCTGGGTGATATGCAGTCAGAGTCTGTTTCTATTTTCATGGTAAAACATCCAGAAAACACAAAATGAGTATCAATAGCACCATTATTGAAGAGAAGAAAGCATTATCTCCATTGTTAGGGGGTCCTTATTCTATTTTAAAGATAAGAAACAAAAGGATAAAGATAAACCGGTATACTTGTCCGCACTGAGAAATATAAACAATGGGAACCCCCAGAAATAGTGTGGAAAAGGCCTGGTCCTTGACAGTTTATGAATGAACGGGGGCAGAAAATTCACTGAAGCCCTCCAGTCTTTAACATCAAACTGGGATGCCTGGGTGCTTCAGTCAGTTAAGCATCTGCCTTCAACTCAGGTCATGATCCCCGGTCCTGGGACCGAGTCCTGCATCAGGCTCCCTGCTCAGCGGGGAGTCTGCTTCTCCCTCTGCCTGCTGCTCCCCTGGTCTGTGTGCGCGGGCTCTTTCTCTCTGATAGAGAAATAATTGAAATCTTTAAAAAAATAATAACATCAACTTTCAGGTGGAAAATATCAAGCTGAATGGTCAGATCAGACTTCATTAAGTTTCCCAGAGACTGTGAGCAAACAGAAAAGTGGCAGAAATGTCCAATCCCATTAACCCCTTTCTTATCAATATCCTTAATTTTTGCCCTGCTGCTCTTCCAGACGACTCAGCTAGAATTCCGACCATGGAACTGTCCACACCCATCTTCTCCACACCTTTACCAGGAGCTTATCTGACAGCCCATTGGTGCCACGGTTGACCGATGGTCTCCGGCTTCAGTGTGGACCCTCAGGGCTGCCTAGGAAGCAGCTGGGTTTTTGAAGGGTTTACCTCTGATTTCCCTTCTCACCCTCTTCAAAACTCCTGCCCCGTTACCTTCCCTGTTGTCTCAATATCTGGGCTCATCATCTATATCACAGAGAAAATGGAAGTCATCAGAAAGAATACCCCCACCTTCCTGTCATCTCATCTGCCAGTCTCTTCCCACCCATATCCATCCTTCCTTCCTACCCATCACAGTACAAGAGTGGATCCTTCCAGTTGTGGAAGCTATTCCTCTACCAGCCACGGCTGCTATTAAAGAAAAAGAAACATTGAGAGGCAAGAAAGGACTTTGGGAAATTTAAAATTGATTGCAGAGATGATTCAACACATGGGTTGAAAGATCAAATTGATATTGCCGAGAAAGTAGAAGAAAAAGACAAGGAAAGAAAAATGGGAAAGAATTTAAAAAATTAGAGGACCAGCTGGAGGTCCAATATACAATCAACAGAAATGCCAATAAGAGAGAGAAATTATGTATTTTTTAAAAGCTTTTTTTTGGGGGGATGCCTGGGTGGCTCAATGGGTTAAAGCCTCTGCCTTCAGCTCAGGTCATGATCTCAGGGTCCTGGGATCGAGGCCCGCATCGGGCTCTCTGCTCAGCGGGGAGCCTGCTTCCTTCTCTCTCTCCCTGCCTCTCTGCCTACTTGTGATCTCTCTCTTTGTGTCAAATAAATAAATAAAATCTTAAAAAAAAAAAAAAGAACAAAGTAGGACTCAGATTTTCTGATTTCAAAACTTGCTGCAAATATAAAGTAATCAAAACAGTGTGATACTGGCATAAGGACAGACATAGAGACCAATTGGAGAGAATTGAGAGTCCAAAAATAACCCTGAACATCTACGGCCAATTGATTTTTGAAAAGAGTGTTCATTCAATAGGGAAAGAATAGTTTCTTCATCAGATGGTGTTGGGACAACCAGATCTCCACATGTGAAAAAAATGCAGTTAGATGCTTACCTAATACCAAATAAAAAATGAAACTCGAAATGGGCCAACGACCTAAACATAAAAACTAAAACCATAAAACCCTTAGAATAAAACCCAAAGGTAAATCTTTAGGATTTCAGAATTGACAGAGAAGTCTAGATGTGACAACAAAAGCACAAGAAACAGAAGAAAAAACAGACAAGTTGAAGTTCATCAAAATGAAAAACTTCTGTGCATGAAGCACTTTGTCAAGAAAGTGAAAAGACAACCTATAGAATGGGAGGAAATACTTGCGAATCCGTCGGTCAAGGCTTCAATATCCAGAATATATAGAGAATCCCTAAAACAAAACAACAAAAAAGGCAAACAACCCAAATAAAAAATGGGCAGAGGTCTCGCCTAGACCTTTCTCCACAGAAGATGTACAAATGCAAACAAACACATGAAGAGATGCTCAACAGCATTGGTCATTAGAGAAATGACCATCAAAACCACCGTGAGCTACCGCTTCACACCCACCGGGATGACTGTCATCACAAAATTGGAAAATAATAATTGTTGGCAAGGGTGTGGAGAAGCCACTGGTTGAAATGTAATAGGTTGGGAAAGAGGTTGGCTGCTTGAGGAGGGGTTCGCTTTCTCAAAAAGCTAAACCTAGAATTAGCACATTACTCAGAAATTCCACTCCTAAGTATACACCTGAAAGACCTGAAAACAGATACTTGTTGCCAGTGTTCACTGCAGTGTTATTCACAACAGCCTAGAGGTGGAAAGAACCCGGGTGTCCGCTCATAGATGAGTGGGTAGACAAAACATAGTCTATCCATACAGCAGAATATTATTCAACCGTAAAAAAGGATTAAACAACATGGAAGAACCTTGAAGACATGATGCTAAGTGGGATAAGCCAGGCACAAAAGGACAAATACTCCGTGAGTCTTCTTATATGAAATATCTAGAATAGGCAGGTCCATAGAGACAGAAAGTAGATTAGAGGTTACCAGGGTCTGGGAGGAGGGGGAATGGACAATTACTGCTTAATGGTTACAGAGTGTCTCTTTGAAGTGATGAAAAAGTCTTGTATGTAGATAATGATGGTGGTTGTACAACAATGTGAATGTACCTAACGCCACTGAATTGTTCACATAAAGATGGTTGAAATGGGGGTGCCTGGGTGGCTCAGTCGGTTAAGCGTCTGCCTTTGGCTCAGGTCATGATCTTAGGGTCCTGGGGTTGAGCCTCATGGGACTCCCTGCTCAGCGGGGAGTCTGCTTCTCCCTCCGCCTCTGCCCTTCCCCCCCACCCGCCACGCTCATGCTCAAGTGCTCTCTCATGTCGTCTCACGTGCTCTTGTGCTCTTGCTCTCTCTAATAACATCTTTTCCAAAAAGATGGTTGAAATGGCAAATTTTGTTAAATAGATTTACCCACAATTCGAAATTAGGAAAAAAGAAAGCAGGAAGGAAGAGAGGGAGAGAGGGAGGGAGGGAGGGAGGGAGGGACAGAGGGAGGGAAGAAGGAAATATAGGATCCAAGAAACAGGACCTCTATAAGGAGATGAAGAGAGCTTGGAGGGTGATGGGAAAGGAAGGGCCACGTTGACAACCCAACCGAGCAACTGTCCAAGTGAGAAGAGAAGAATGTGAAAGGCTCCAGGAAGGATGAAAAACCAAACCAACAAACAAACCCAAACTGTCATATCATTGTATGAAGAGGGTATTTTCAGCTCTATCAGAGTTTAAGAGAGACTCGTGTGTGTGTGTGTGTGTGTGTGTGTGTGTGTGTGTATTCAGTGTTTCAAACCATCAAAGGTGGAGGTATTAACTTTAAGAAAAGCAGAAGTCTGTATTTGGATGGGTGAGATCTGAAGATTCATGTTCCACAGTAGAAGGAATCCAGTTGATGATGTTTAAGACCAAAAGAGGAAGGAATAACAGGATAATCATGCAATTTAGACAAATAGAAGTAAATACTGAAAGAAGCAGCTTTTAAAAAGTTGAGAAGTGGGAAAGAAACTGATCTTTTTCATTATCCACCTCATAGTCCTATTTGATTTTTTAAATTCTTGGACATTCATACATTTCTATTTTTTTTTTAAAGATTTTATTTATTCATTTGACACAGAGAGAGAGATTACAAGTAGGCAGAGAGGCAGGCAGAGAGAGGAGAGAGGAGGAAGCAGGCTCCCTGCTGAGCAGGGAGCCCGATGCGGGCCTCGATCCCAGGACCCTGGGATCATGACCTGAGCCGAAGGCAGCAGCTTTAACCCACTGAGCCACCCAGGCGCCCGGACATTCATACATTTCTAAATAAAAATTATTTTTTTTTTCCAAAAGAAACCTAGGGGCCCATCTCTGGCCTATAGTGTGACTCCATTGGCTCAAAGGTCCTGCTTCCAGCTTGTGCGGGTGACAGATTTTTCCCCACGGATCCTATGCCCCTTATTCCCTTCGCCTGTGGCTGAACCTGCGGGTGTGAGAGGAGGAGGGTGTGTGCAGGTGGGGGAAGCAGTGGGAGTGTGGGCGGGGCACCTCACAAAGCACAGAAAAGTGGGCTGAAGGTCAAGGTGGAGGGAATATTCACGGAAGTGGGTGCCCGTTGGTTCAGGCTCTGGTTCCCCTTCTCTTCCCTGAGAACATGTCTTCGGTCTTCGCACCCGGACCACAGAGTCCAGCCAGGCAGTGGGGAAAGGTGGCAGAGGAGGGGGGAGGCGGAGGGGGACGGGGAGGAGGTGCCCCTCTGCAGGAGGGGCCTCACTGTTTTCTGGGGCGTCATGGAGGGGAAGGGCCAGTTTAAGCACCGCTGATTAGCCACGTCCATTGGTCTCACTTTCTACAGTAATTTGGTAGATAGGTCAGAATTAACTCAGCCCTCCCCGCTGCAGGAGTTTATCAGGCAGAAACAGGAGCGCAAGGCCACAGGATGTTAGGTCCCCGGGGTGCTCTGCAGCCTCATTAGAATTATTGTGAAATTGGTAGCAGCCTAAATGTCCAACAAAGAAACAGTTAAGAAGGAACAGGGGCAGGGAAATTAATCCTACATTATACGATGTGATGCAGATGCTTTAAAAAAAAATGCTCACTCTCTGTGTTGATGGGGAAAGGCGTGTGAGAAAAAGTGAGTTGCTGAACAATATGCATGGTGTGGCCCGTTTTTTTCTGGGAAAATCATATGAGGTACGTAGATTAGGTTGCAGGCAAAGGTCTGGAAGGATGGTCCCCGTTTAGTTCAGAGGCTAGTTCTGGAAATGAGACTGAAGATGGGTTCGAGAAGCCTTCACTCTTTATTCCACATTCTTCTGTATGCTGGACTTTTTCAATACGGTTTATGAAACACCATCATGGGGGAGTTTGAAAACTGCCTCTGGGAATGCAGGGGAGGAGGAGCTTGGTGGAGCTGAAGCGGGACAGCTCAGGACAGCTCGGGAAAGGGGCAGGACCTGGGGATGGGCCCCAATCTGCTCTGTGCACACAGGCCGGGCCAGCCGCGGCCCCTCTCGGGCAGAGGCCAAGTATGAGTCCCTGTGCGTGTTGGTGGAGGTGGGGAGTAGCGCATGCAGGGCTTCTCCGGGGCACACTAGCACGATTAAGAAGTGGCTGACATCCAAATGAAAAGGCGGTGAGGAGGCAGCGTGACAGTCAGACCCCATGCAGCAGGCCAGGCCCTGCCCCTGCCCTGAGTTGGAACCCTCAGTCTGGGCAGCTGCAGATCAACCAGGAGAAAGCCTTCCTTCGGTGCAAGCTGGGGAGCGCCGAGCCCTGGTTCCTGAGCCCCAGCTCAGCTTAGCCCTGGGTCTCCTCCCGGGACGGTTTCCCGAGCCATGCCCGAGCAGGTGAGCTCTGGGCGGCAGTCTCCGGCTTGGCCGTGTCCGGCAACAAGGCTGGCTCCAGACAGAATGAGCGGTCCGTCCCCGGAGGCATCCAAGGAAGGGCTAATCTCAGAGGCCGGTGGTCCCCCTCAGGGAAGGGCCGGAGAGGAGAGCCGTGTGAGACCAGCCCTTTCAATGGTCAGTCCTCCAGGCACTAAGGGAAAGGTGGAATCAGGGAAGGCCAGGCAAAGTCAGCATTTGGGCTGGACCTGGGGGGGCAGGGTGGGAGGCATTTCGGAGAATGGAAGTGTGACAGGGTTGAAAGGGACCTCAGAGACCCTTCCTGTGAGGGTCAGGACACACGCCATCCTCGGCAGTCCTCAGGAGGCTGGGGAGCTGGAGTCACCCGCCCAAGGTCACACAACTTGAATTGTGCAGTAGCTCTTTAAAGTTCAGAGGGTCCCCAGGGCCGGGCCTGTCCTAGAAGCTGTCGTAGTGATTCAGGTCCAAGGTTAATTAGTAACCAGAAGGGCCTGTAGCCAGCTTCTAGCTGGTTCGGGAGCCAAGTGAGTGGGTGACAGGTCGCTCCTGACCAGGAAGGTTGTCCGGCACCTCGGGGCTGGGTTTCAGGTCAGGGGGACCATGCAGAGAGGCAGGAGGGCAGAGCTGTGCCCCAGGCTGCTCCCCAGGACCTGACTGGGACCCAGTATTTTCAGGTGAGAGGCTCAGGGGTGAGCAGGACCCCTGCCTGCCAGCCTGTCGGGCTGTCTAACTGACAAACGGGTTACCTGGCTGCCTTTGTTTCTGGCTGTCAGTGTCCTTCCTTTCCTTCCTAGCACCTCTTTCCTAATTCCGGTCCTTCCTTTTTCCTTCCTAATCCCCTTCCTTTCTAACTTCTTTCCCCTCCCTCCTTACTTTCTTTCCCTCTCAACTACCTCTCTGCGACCTGGATCACCGAATCTCTTCTCCTCCTAACTAATCCAGCCACACCCTCGCTTCCTTCCTACTCAATTCCTTCCTTCCTTTTCTACACTCCTAACTTATTCCTGCAATTCCAGGCCACAGGCTTGGGAGTCAAACTCCCTGGGTTCAAATCCCAGTTATTGCGTTTTCTAGCTGGGTGTCTTGATCAAGCCACTTCACCTCTCTGTGCTTCAGTTTCCTCCTCCTTAAAACAGGGATCCTGGTGGTTTCTAACCCCTGGCGCTGTGGGAACAAAGTAAGACCAAGCTGGCGCTTGGCTGTACTGTCATTGGTATGTCATTGGTATGCACTGGGCAGGCAGGCATGTAAATGAATAAATTACAGTAGGATGAAGACAGGTGTTACAGCAGCAGCGGGCACAGAGAAGGGGACAAGAGTTTAGGGGATGGGGGGGCAGGGCGTGGTCTGGCAAGGCTTCTGGGGATGGCAAATGAGGACAGAGGCAGAGGGCTGGCCAAGCAGACCAAAATGGTCAGGGCAGTGCTCCGAGGAGAAGGAACTGAGTGACCCCCACCCCCGCTGCAGCCAGCAGGCCTCAGGAGGTGTGAGCAGGTTGGTTCCGTGATGGGGCAGGAAGGACAGGCTTGAGGGCTCCTGGGGGGACTTGGACCACACCCTGTGAGTTCACAGGCATCTCTGTAGGTCTGAATAGTCATGAAGAGGTATTGATGCCCAGCCTTTGGCCAGAAAATCAGAAGACAATGGTGCAGGTGAGAAAGAAGCAATAGGAGCTGTGAGCTACTCAGGGGTGAGAGTCCCAGTCAAGGTGATGGGAGTGTGGCGGTGGGCAATGCATGGGCCAAGTTTCTCCCCAGACCTTAGTGCCTAAGTCTTAAGTGGCCAGCAATCCCTTGAGACATTTTACACCAAGGAACAAAGATAAAAATTAGCCTAACCCTCTGTCACCTTGGGTTGTGACCGTCCAGCCTTTTTTGGTGGCTCCGCACAAATGTATACGTGCGTGCGTGTCTCTATTTTTTTTATAGAGATGGTCTCCCTGGTACACCTACCATTTTGAAATGTCCTTTTTCTGCTTGACACTGTATCACACATATATTCCCGTTCTGATTTACAAATCTATCGCTTTTCAGTTGGGTAATTTTCCATTTTATATACGTACTCTCCTTGATCTTATCAACTCATTCCTGATTCATTACTCAAATATGTACTAGCACCAGTTGTATACCAGGTCCTTATCTAGGTGCTGGGGATTCAACAGTGAACAAGAAACGTCTTTGCCCTCATGGAGCCGATGTTCCAGTTCAAGACAGAAAATAAAGAGTCGATGATGAGATGTCAGCGTGGAACGTGTTAAGCAGAAAAAGTGGAGAGGGGGCGGGCGGGAATGGTGCTATACAGTGACCAGCCATCCTGCTTTGCCCCACGACTGTGCTAGCTTTAGCCCCGAGAGTCTCACATCCCTGGAAACCCTCGGTCCCAGACAAACGAGGAAAATCAGTTATGCATAACCAGAAAAGGGCTCTCCGAGAGGTGACATTTGACCAGAGACCTCTGTGATGTTCCTGGAAGCCAGCCATGCAGGAGTCTGGGGAAGAGCATTCTAGGCAGAGGGGAAAGGAAGGGCCAGGGACGGGACAGGAGGCCAGAGGGCACTTGGTGAGTTTGAGCGACAGCGAGAAAGCCAGAGAGGCTGGAGTATTGTGAGAAGGAGAGCATGAGGACCAAGGTGGAGACGGCGACGGGAGCCAAGTCACACGGAATCTCGCAGACCATGGCGGATTTAAGATTTTAATCCCAGGTGTGATGGGAAGCCACCGCAGTTTCTGAGCAGCCAGGTCACGTGGTCCGACTTCCGGTTTAAAAAGTGGCACTCTGGCTTTGGGTGGAGAAACACTGGAGAGGGTCAAGCGAAAAATCAGGAGACAGCAGGGAGGCTGTTACAGTGATCCATGCAAGCGGTGACAGTGGCTCAGGCGGGGACATGCCAGCCGAACTCAGGCATGGGTGGTACTGCTCCCAGGATTCAATGTGAGGGTAGAGAGTCTCCTGGGATTTTCTGGTGGACTGGAGGCGGGGGAAGGTGCGGTGTCTCTAGATTGAATTCCAAGTTGCTGGCTTGACTCTTTGAGCAGGTGGGAAATAGAAGACTGAGGGAGGAACAGGGAAGGAATGGGAGTCAGGACCTTCGGACGTGTTACGAGGGAGGGCCTTCCAGGCACCCAACTAGTGAACCGCCGAGGGCCCAGTTAGAGAGACAAACCCAGACTTAGTGCAGGAGAGAGTTTGAGAACAGGTGGAGCTAAGGTCTGAGGAATGAACCCTGGGACAGGCCACCTCGTCATCTCAAAAGAGGAGGCAGATCCAGCAGAAGAGATAGAGAAAGCGCAGTGGGTTGAGATGGAAGGAAAACCAGGAGCCCCGGAAGCCAGGTGGGAAGACCGGGTGTGCCCAGTCCTCCAGAGAAGCTGGGGGAGCTGGGGCCGAGGAACTTATCACTGGTTCTGGAACGTGGCAGTCCGGGGCCCAGGGTCTTGGTGGAGGGCTGGGGTTAAAGCCTCTTTGGAATGGGTTTGAGAGAGAAAAGGAGAAGGAGTGGACACTGAGTCCAGACAGCTCCTTCGAGGAGTTTAACTGAAAGCGGGGGACAGAGAAGTGGAACCATACCTGGAGAGGGGGGTCAGGTCAAGAGAGGGGGCGTCACAGCTGGCGGGTGCTCCGAGCGGGCCATTTCAGTTAGGATTACTTGCATGATTCTTCTCCTGTTCTATACTGTGCTGCTGAATAAAGGCCCCATCAGGGTCTTGCTATTGAAAAGAAACGTCCTTGTTGTGGGTATGTGTTTTGTCAACATGACATCCCGTCCATCAGTGTATTGGTTCAACATTTCTAGTTTGTTGAAAGATCGAAGGCTCTGATATTGTTCACTTGGGTTTGCTTCTCTGGGAACCCCCCCACCCCCACCCAGTCCCCTGCTCTTCAGAGCCCAGAGAGAACCCCCGAGGCCACTGGGCTCAGGTCCCTCCCAGGCCAACCTTCTTAGCCCTGGCCCCATGGATCCCTCCACTGTGGTGAATCACAGAGGTCTGAGTGTGGCATATGGTAGCTGCACAGAAAGTTCCAGAAAGGCAGGGGCTGTGTCAGGCCCCTTGAACTCTTTCATTCCCCAGAATACCACTCATGAGCTCCTGGGGAGAGGAAGGGACCCCGTGAGTACCTAATTATTGCACCACATAGCCAAACCTTCATGAGACGGGGTGCTGGCCGGAACCCCAATTCCTGCCACTTACACAGCTGGAGAGCTGTGGGCCAACCAGTCCTGCCCTGGAGACAGTGGGCCAGGCCCCTGGAACAGCCAGCAAGGAAGGGCCCAAAGGGCCAAGTGCTCAGCAGGCAAAGACCAAGGCTGGCCGGACTGGCCCAGACACCTGTGCCTAAACCCCTGCAGTTTCTCGGAAGGCAAGGTGCTCTCAGGTGCCATGGATGAGGTCTCTGGAACCTTATGATGGTCTGTCTATGCCAGGGCTGGGTAGGCCCCAGGGAGCACGACTTCTTATAGACAAGCTCCCTACACGTGCGTGCGCACGCATGCACACACACACACACACACACACACACACACAGCCTGAGCCACACACTCGAACACATTCGAACAAGCCCCGGGCGTCAGCAGGGCATTCCTGCAGCTGTTGCCCACCCCCTTCCAGCCACCCCCCAGGGGGAGGCGATGTCCCTGAGGGAACAGAGGTCTCTGGTCCCATCCTAAGCGCTGCTGGATCCCACGTGACATTAACAGCCCCCTTGCTGCGGCTGCTGCGGGGAGTTCTGAGCTGGGTGCTGGGGCCGGGCCGGCGCCAGGCACAGACACTTCGGCCCTTGTTGGGAGAACAGAGAGAGGCTCTCTTGTCCACGGCCTGTCCTCCGGCTCCAACTGCTGGTTCTTCCAGTGGCCTCTCCGCAGGCTGCGCAGGTATGTGGGGCCGGAGAGGCCTGGGCCCAGTAAAGGGGCCTGCGGGGTCAGCCCAGGAGTGGGTGTGGCAGCATTGTGGACCCTCAGGGGGAGCACGGACCCCGGGGCGCTGGCTGAAGCCAGGCTACACTCCCTGTCAGGCAGATCTGCACCTCGTTCTCTCAGGGTCCCACGGGGCTGGGCCTCTTGGAGCAGGCTGCGCTAGAGGATGCCCTCCTTTCCCCTGGGGTGACTTTGTCAGCACCCAAGGCCACGGGGTGGTTGCTCCAGGATCCTCCCTTGTAGAGACGGGTGGTTTTCACCCAGAGAAGCTAGGCTGCTGCGCAGGCCCCCCAGTGGGTCAAGACTGTGGTCCTGGGATGTACAGTACCTGCAGCCTCCATGAGCAACTGGGTTCTTAGGTGGGATCTCAGTCCTTAGCCTTGGTCTTCCAAGCAGGCGGGTGCCGTAAGCATCCTGAGCCACAGCCCTGACACACTGGCCTCCTTCGCCCTGCAGGCCGGGAGCAGGAAAGACACTGTGCTGGTCACACTCCTCAAACAGACACTACCCAGGCTTGCGTCGTCTCTTCAAGGCTCTGGCCCAGGCCCCCAGGGCAGCTGCCGTTCCAGAGGCATTAAGGAGAAGTTCATGTGGCAGAGAGATAACAGTCAACACAGATCCAAGCTCAGGGCTGTCCCCAGGAACCAGGGCTGCGATATGCCTGTCTGGGAGCCTGGGGAGTCCGTCCTTCCAGCCCTGGCCACCCTGGACTTCCGGGGCTGCCCTGGCTCACACGGATCTTGCCACACTGGCAGTCCCCAACCTTTGAAAGATTCAGCCTGGGAGGGATACCCCTGGCCATTCTCCCTGGCTCTCTCTTGAGATGTTTGATTAGAGAGGTTGGGTCCAGGGCACATCAATCGGTTCTTGTCCCTCGCAGGGATCATTGGCCTTGGGTAGGAGGTGCTCAGACTGTGCCAGGTACACGGGGTTGGGGAGGAGTGGAGAACACAGCAGTGCCTAAAGCCCTAGACAGGTGACACTCCTTCCCCAACACCAGCTCTCTCATACCTGGCCCCTCTTGCGTCCCCAGAGCCCGCTTGATCGCTACTGTAGAATGGACTCTAGCCCCGCCGGAACCTCCAGTCCTCAGGTGAGTGGATCTTGGTTCCCCTACCCACCACCAGGGGGCTCACTTCCTCGTCCAGGCGAACTCTGTGGAAGCTCAGGCCAGCGTGGTGGGCCCACCTAGAGCAGGACTGGGGGGCCGACAGGGGTCACTGTGAGCCCACGGAAGTGGGCCGTTTGCAGGGTATACAGGGCACAGAGTTGGGCAAGAGCTTCAAGAAGAAAATGGGGTGTTAGGAGTTGCAGATGAGATGGTGGATGTTTGGGTGGGTTGGTAGACCGGTGGAAAGAAGGAAGGAGAAAGGAGGCAGGCTGGTAGAGAAGGAAACAGGGCCTAGGTCAGGGGAAAGCGGGGGGCTGAGGGTCCTAACACAGTCACTGCTGATTTTCCTAACTTTTCTGTAAACGTCTTTAGCCCTCGAGGGCCAATGGGAACATCAACCTGGGACCTTCAGCCAACCCGAAGTGAGTTCTGGTCTCTCAAGCAATGTTCCTCCCTGGCTCCCTTCATACCTGGCTCCCTTCTCTTTGGAAATCAGATCCAAGTTCTCTGGTCTACCGTCAGGACCCTCTGCCACCTGGGACCCCGGACTGTCCCCGAGCTTTCTCTCTCACTAATTCCTCAGCCTTTGCCGGTGCTGAGTCGCATGCCTGAAATGCACACCAAAGTCTGCATTGTTAGCAATTTCCCACCCTTCAGGCCCTTCTCATGTTGGGGGGGGGGGACAGAGGTCTTGCCTTCTATGCAGTTGTGTCTCGTTTTCTCCCCAACTTGTCTGTTGGTTACTCGACTGTGGATCCCCAGGGGCAGGGACTCCCTACTGGCTGGGAGGACATGTCATGCTTCAGTGGCAAGGAGGCTTGGCTCTTGGAAAGCTCCCTCTATTCCCCAGCTTCCGAGTCGAAGAGAAGCCTGGATTTGATCTCAGGAGCCAGGTTTCCCAAGTTCACAAATGCTGACCTGTGTTCTTCCCCCCCTCCCCCAGTGCCCGGCCCACCGACTTTGACTTCCTGAAAGTCATTGGCAAAGGGAGCTATGGGAAGGTGAGTGACACAGTGAAGTTGGAAGGTCTGGGTCTTCCCTTCCCTGGCCTCCTCCACCCTCTGCCTGTCACTTGCATGTGCAAAGTGGGAGCTCACAACCTGTAGAATAACAGACGCAGGGCCAGAGCGAAGGACTGATGGAGAAATCTGAAGCTCAGAGGAGTCACCCCATGGGGCCTTGCATTTGTGCTTCTGCTCAGGTCCTGCTAGCCAAACACAAGTCTGACGGGATGTTCTACGCAGTGAAGGTGCTGCAGAAAAAGTCCATCTTAAAGAAGAAAGAGGTACCAGAGCTTGTGCTCCAGCATTTCCCCTCCTGCTTCTTGACCCCAGCCTACGGTGGTTTCCTGAGATGGGTCCCAGCGCTGAAGGACCCACAGGGCTGGGTGCGGCCATCGTCATAGCAGACAGAGGGCCAGGTGGTGCTGGGGGTGGTGACCCTTCTCAGAGAAGTCAGGCCAACTGGCTCACCCATAGGGCCTTCGGGAGGACCCCATCCCAGCCCTCCGCCTTCCCCTGGGAAACTCAGGGCTCTGTGGCCAATAAGCCCTCTGCCTTGTCTAGCTGCCAGGCTCCCTATATGTGCAGTGTTGGAGGCCCACTTTATACTCTCCAAAGGCCCCTCAAGCCACAGCCATCCTGGAGTTCTAGATTCTTCGGCTGACTTGAGTCTCTTTAATTCCAACCCCCTGAGGGGTATAGAACAGGCCCTGAGAGAGGACTGACTATCAGTCAGAGGACTGAGGTGAGGGAATTAATGTTAACAAGAACGTCCTGAGGGCAGATTGCAGAGGTCTTTAGAAAGGAGGTGGCCTGGCAGCTGGCCTCGAATGTGGGGCATCCAGGCAGGAAAAACGGCATGAACAAAAGCATCAGTGGGGTTCCTTTAATGAGGTAATCACGTGTGCTTTCCTTATCACCCCCAGAGAGGGGGACAGAGGTTTCTGACCCGGGGGCTGGAGCTGCACCCACGAGGCTGGTGATGAGGCCGTCCATCCAGAATCCTGGCTACTAGGCAGGGAGCCTGGCTCTGAGGGCACTAAGGAGCCACAGTGGGTATTTGAGCAGGGGCCTGAGAAGGTCCTGGGCAGGGCAACCCCACGAGTGAGTGAGGCCCTGTGGGCTATGCCAGGGCACAGGGGCCTGTGGTGGCTTGTGACACGGGCCCCTGCCTATGACCCCACAGCAGAGCCACATCATGGCGGAGCGCAGTGTGCTGCTGAAGAACATACGGCACCCCTTCCTTGTGGGCCTGCGCTACTCCTTCCAGACGCCTGAGAAGCTCTACTTCGTGCTTGACTATGTCAACGGGGGAGAGGTGGGTGGACCCCTGGGGAGGATTCCCTGGGCGGGGCTCTTCTGTGCCCGGTGTGAATCAGAGCCTGGAATGATCTCACCTCATCCTCACAACAGACCCATTTTGTAGCTGAAAAACTGAGGCTCAGGAGGTAACTCCCTTGCTCAAGGCTACCCAGCCTGTCCCCGACAGAGCCAGGACTTGAATGCAAGTCTGGCTCCCAGTCCCAGCATTTCTTGATTGCCCCCACGCAAGGCTGTGCAGACTCACTTCAGCACACCTGGGCAAGGTCAGTGTTAGTGGACCTCTGCGGTCAAGATTTCCAATGCCCCCATTTTTACACCACAGGCCACTGGGTGGGGGTGATGGGTCCCCGTGATGAACAGAGACCCAAGGCCACCTGGTGACCCAGAAGCACAGAAGGATCAGCTGGGCTCCATTCTGAATTGTGCCTCTGGGCAGGAGATCCCAGGTTGAACCTGTGTGATCTCATGACTTTTGGCCTGTTACCAAGAGGGGAGTTTTTGCTCTGGATCCCTAAGTCCCCTGGTAGAGGTAAAGGCCTTTCCCAGGCCAGCAAAAGAGACCAAAGCAGTTGGCCCACAGGTAGACCTAGGCTGGGCTCAGTTTGACAGCTGTGAGCATCTTACTGCCCGGTGGGGAGGAAAGACACATCATTGAATGACCCGGGGTCAAATGGCAGCTCTAGCAGGTATGAGCTACCTGGCCTTGGACAAGTCACCCGACCCCTCCCAGTTTTCTCTTAGGTGAAACTGGCATCGTATTTGATGACTTAAAGGTAGTCAAGAGAATTAAATGAGGTAAGAGATGTGAAAGGTCTGGCTTTGAGCCTCGAATCCAGTAGCTGCTTATTCCATGCAAATTAATCTTTCCTGCTGACACTTTGGACAGCCATGACTGCTCTGGAGGGTGGGGGCCAGCATTCCCCCCCCCCTTTTTAAGTAGGCTCCATGCCTAGCACAGTGCCCAGTGTGGGGCTTGAACTCACAACTCTGAGATCAAGGCCAGAGCTGAGATCGAGAGTCAGATGCTTAAACGACGGAGCCCCCTAGGCGCCCCAAGCCATCTAGTACATTGCAGCTCAGAGAGCGGGTGACTCGCCCAGTTGTCCCCATCCTGTGCTCAAGGAGCTGGAGCCCCCCACCCAGAGACCCTCTCTCACACACCTCCTCCCCTCCAGCTCTTCTTCCACCTGCAGCGGGAACGCCGGTTCCTGGAGCCCCGGGCCCGGTTCTACGCCGCTGAGGTGGCCAGTGCCATTGGCTACCTGCACTCCCTCAACGTCATTTACAGGTGAGGCTCACCTGTGGCTCCGAGCCAGGCCTGGCCCTTCTGCCACAAATGCCAGGGGTTGTGGGGACCCCTAGGTCCTGGTGAACTTGGCCCTTTGTCCAAGGAGGAAGGCTCAGTAGCAGGAGTAGAGAAGGAGCTTCCTTTCTGGGATCAAGGGCCCATTCTCCTTGGGCTCTCCCTCCGCATCTCCGTGAGCTTCCAGGAATAGTCCTCCTGCCAGGACCCCGGGTTCCCTGCTCCTCTCACTAAGTGAGACATCGCAGTGCTCTTTTGTCTTGTTTTCTGCAGGGACCTAAAACCGGAGAATATTCTCTTGGACTGCCAGGTTGGTGTGTGTGTGTGTGTGTGTGTGTGTGTGTGCACTTATGAGCATGTGCACAACCATTGTGCCTGCATGCGTAAGGGTAGGGATGCATTCAAGTATGTGTGCACATGTATGTGCCCATGTGTGTGCATGCACGTGCATGTGTGTGAGGTTTGCAGGGGGCTGGGGTGGAGCCAGGTGGAGGCTCTTGGACTTTGTAGTTTCTCCATGTCTTAGACTGGGTCCTCTGGAAACAGATGGAGTACTGAGTACAGATGGTTTTGGGGGAATGCTCTTAAGAGATCCAGTTTTAAGGGGGTGAGGGGTCAGGATTGGGCAGAGGAGGAAGCCCACCTGCATTGTGGTTGCAAATGAGGAGGCCTTGGCTGATCTTACAGGGGTGGGGAGGGCCCAGGCTGGGGCGACTCTTTAGAACCATTCCAAATTGAGGCAAGGAGGCTGGGCTTTTATGCCCCTGCATCAACCGGTCACTGGGTGTGGACTGCCCCTTGGGAGGAGCGTAACTTTGGGTGAGAGCAATGTCCCAGAAGTGGGGGGATGGGCATGACAGCTCCTAAAGGGGGGGATCTGAGCAGAGCCCCTCAGTATTCACTCACTCCGTGACCTCCAGCTGCCACATGATATGGTTGCTTTCTGAAATGCCAGCTCTCGTCAAGGTGACACTGGAGCACTGGAGTTGCCACCACCAGTCCCCTCAAGCAAGGATATTCGTGGAGCTGCCATGTTGTAGGGCATGGGTCTAAGTCTGTGATAACCGGGGTGGGGAGAGGGGAGCAGGCAGACGGTGGAATCCTACCCCCCACCTTGCCCCTTATACCGCTCCTGGCATCCAGTCTAGGAGCTATGGGTCTCTAAGTGGAGCCAATAGCCTGTGCCAGAGGCATGAGACTCCACAGCTGCTGCGCTGGGGTGAGGCATCTGGGCTTTAGGGTCAGGCCTGACCATCCCTTTAGCTTAGACCACCCTCCAGCCCCACCCTCCCTCCTCTGCAGGGACACGTGGTGCTGACGGATTTTGGCCTCTGCAAGGAAGGGGTAGAGCCTGAGGAGACCACATCGACATTCTGTGGCACCCCTGAGGTAAGCCAAACCTTGTAGGAGAGGTCAGAGGCCAGGCCATGAGTGGTTGGGCTTCAACTCCTGCTTAGAGCCAGCGGGTTCCACCAGGGTGGGGGAGGCCCACTCCTGTCACCCAAGCCCTTGCCCTGAGCTGACTGTGTGCTCTGCCTTGGTTTCCTCATCTGTATAATGGGGGCACCAGCTCTGGGGGCTGCTGGTGAAGCTCTGCAGCAATGCCGTCCTATAGGAAGAGAAATAGCCATGCAAACCATATATTCAATGTAAAGGTTCCCAGCAGCCACATTTAAAAAGTAGAAAGAAATAGGTGGAATTCATTTTTGTAATATATTTTGATTAATACAATATATACAAAATATTGTCATTTCAACACACAATCAATATAAAATTATTGAGATAGGTTATTCTTGTAGCCACATGCAACGAGTGGCTGCCATATTGGACAGCCTGCTCTACAGGGTGAAGTCCATGTGCGGCAGGAGGGCTTGGCCTGACAAGTTAAGGTCAGGGCTGGCAAATGTATAACATTGGTCCACTCCCCTCTTCCAGCTGCCAGGAGCTGGGGTGGGGGTGGGGGGCTAAAATCTTTGAGTCCAGCAGTAATTCATACATATCTATGTGTCCTGCCAAGGCCTCCCTGGACCCTTGGGGTGAAAACCTTTCCCTGGACTCCCACCAGTGTTGACCCTTGGACCTTGGACCCAAAGGGGTTCCCAGTTGACCGATATCTGGGTGGGGGCTGGGAGGCAGAGGCTGCAGGACTGGGAAGCTCCTCCTGATCTGGCATGGGACAGGACTTTATCTGCTCTGTTCTCTGTATGCTAGAAAATCTGGATCTCAGATCTCAGCTGGCCTCCTCCATTTGGTTTTGAAGCAGGGAATGGACAGGTGGTCGCTCTGAGCAGGAGCCATTGTTTGTGTTTGCATATGGCAGGGTGTCCGCTGGACAGAGCTGGTGTCCCAAAGCCTGACAGCGCAGCCATCCCTTCCTTGGACAGTGCCAGGGGCAAGGAGCAGGGCATAGGACACCCCAGATTATGGAGGAGAGATGGGGCTCCAGCATGTCATCTCTTCCATAACTCAGCTACTGCTGTGATGCCAGGAAGCACAGAAAGAGTGCACATGGTTGCTCCCATTATTCAAGGTGCACACATGTATCATATTACACCTAGATGAGCATATAGTCCTAAAACAGCCCCGGGGAAGGATCCTGAAACCCCATTTTATGGAGGAGGAAATCAAGGTTCTGGGAGGTTAAATGAGCCCTACTTAGGACTCAGGTCTAGGTAACTTCCTGCCCACTCCCACCCCCCAGACTCACACAGTCTCTCCAAATGGCTCTGTCGAAATGCTCTCCAAATGACCCCTTTCCTCAGTGGCAGAGATGCCAGGCTAAGGGGTCACCAAGCCCTTGGGTTTGGCAGAAAGCACAGATCTGCTTCAGGTACTCCTCTTGTTGGAAGGCACAGTTCTGTGGCATGTACTCATCTGTCAATAGGAACTCAGCATCCCCTCCTCTTTCCTGATCCCTGTCCATCTCTCTATTACTGAGGTTTCCAGTACAAGTATGTGCCGCATTTACTTACACTTCACCATTAGTCTCCCCAGTGCACTGTGAGTACACACAAAGGTTTTCCAATGCCCAGGACACCGAGTGGATGTTTTTGTACAAATTAGATAAAGGCACCCCCTTGGGCACATTAATTGGAAAAAGTTACTCTATTAAACATTAATCCAGTTTCCAGATACAATCCTATACTAGGGTTATGGCTTGGTGAGTTAGAGCCAGGCTTACATCTCCCTGTATCCTTTTGGCTGGTACTTTTGTATGGTGCATCACTTACACAACTATACAAGGCAATCCTGCCTGATCTCCCCTTTGCACATTGGCAAAGGATCACCCACAGAGTAGGCCTTTGGCAAATGGATACTGATTGAACATGTGTACAGTCTAGTGAATATCACAGCAGATCAACCCCTGGCAGTCTTTTCTTTTAAGTGCACTGTCTACAAATGGGAAGACTGAGGCCGAGTGTCATTCAGATAAGCATATTTTCTCCTCAACAGTACTTGGCTCCAGAAGTGCTTCGTAAAGAGCCTTATGATCGGGCAGTGGACTGGTGGTGCTTGGGGGCCGTTCTCTACGAGATGCTGCAAGGCCTGGTGAGTGGGGTGTGAGCATCTGCAAGGGACATGTGGCTCCAGGAAGAGATGGGGGTGGATGTCTCCCTTGTGTGGCCTCCTCTGGCTCCTCGGGGAACTGAATGAGCCATCTCTCTACTCCAAGCTCAAAAAGATGTCAGGATTATGTATGTTTCTTCAAGAAGGTCAGCTCAGCACTTTACAACACAGCATCTCATATGTTAGCCCTTTGGCACCGAGAAACAGCCTTGGGAGGCTGCCACTGTAGGAAATGGAGTTGCTCTCATTTACTGAGAGGGAAGCTGAGGCCTAGCAAAGTGTCAGTGCCGGTAGTCTGCAGAACCAGCCCTGGGCCAAGTCCTAGGCCGCCTGCTCATGGGGAGGCTTGTGTAGACTCATCCTGGCAGAGGCGCTGCTCTGGGCTGGCTTCTCCAACAGAATGTGGGGGATATGAGAGAATGGGCTCTGTGGAGTCAGGAAGAGGAAGCGGAAGAGGAGGAGGTGGGATGAAGAGCCTCAGGAAAGAGTGGGCTCTGGGCACGGAGTGGGGCCTGGCTCTCTTCCTGGCCACGGGGCTTAATCTCTCTGAGCCTTGTGTCATCCAACAAATTACTACCCGTCTTCAAAGACGGCTGTGAGGCTGGGCTGGAATGATGAGGGGAAAAGTGTTCCCTTCGCAAAGTGCAGACTTGGTGCCCAAGCTGGGTTCAGAGAGCTGGGATAGGGGATGCTCCTGGGCAGTCCCCTCTCAGCCTTCCCAGCAGCCCTCTCCCCTGTGCCGGAAGCTGAGGTCTCTGTCTCTCTCAGTCTGCAGCATGAACCATTGCACAAGACAGAGTCTGGCTGAATCCTTCCGTTACCTGGCTTTGAGCCAAGTCTCCCTGAGACCTTTCTCCGCTTTAGCATGGATGAGCCTCCAGCTTCTCTCTCTCTCTCTCTCTCTCTCTCTCTCTCTCTCTCTCTCTCTCATCAGCCACCATTCTACAGCCAAGACATGTCCCAGATGTATGAGAACATTCTGTACCAGCCACTGCAGATCCCTGGGGGCCGGACTGTGGCTGCCTGCGACCTCCTGCAAGGCCTTCTCCACAAGGACCAGAGGCAGCGGCTGGGCTCCAAATCAGACTTTGTAGGTGAACTGCCAGCAGAGCACTGGTCCCTAATGGGGTAGCTCAGGTTCCTGCAGAAGCAGCTCAGAAGCACAGAGATGGGCATCCAGCTGCCCTCCAAAACGAGGCATTTCAGACTCCTTCATTTGAAAATTGGAACATTGCAGACTCCCTCATTGGAAATTCACAGCTGCTACTACTGCTTCATTACTTCCTTTAATTCAGTTCTTGAATTCAACCAGTGTTTACTGAGCATCTACTATGTGCCAGGCATTGAGCTAGGTTCTAGCGATTCAGTGGGCTGGGTCTCTGCCCTTATCAAGGTGACTGGGGAGGGCAGACAATGAACGAACATTATGGTATATGATTGCAGAGTGTAAAAAGTACCAGGAAATCAATGAAAAACAAGCCAATATAGACAATAATGGGAGGGAGTAAATTTACACTGACATGGTGAGGTAGGTCTACTCGGAGAAGGTGACAACACAGAGCACAGCATGTGCAAAAGTCCTGTGGTGGGAACAAGAAGAGTGATCCACTTTGGCAGATTTTGAGCAGAGCTCTGGCAAGACCCAATTTCAGTTTTAAGAAATTCCTCTGGTTTTTGTGCAGAGAGAGGACCGGGGTTGGTTTTTGCCAGTGCCAGCCTGGGCATTCAGGATATAGAAATGAATAATTCACTCTCAATTTCTATAATGAGTTCATGATTTTTTAAATTAAAGTAGAACTTGAAAAATAATCTTACATTCTCTAGCCAACAAAAGATAATTTGAATTTATAAAAAGAAGACCATAGTGCTTTTCTCCCTGGAAGTTTGCTTTCTCTTCTAGCAGAATGGTTGTGATACACAGACAGACTACCTGGGTTCAGATCCCTCCTCCACCTTCCTAGTCCTTCCTAGTTGTAGAAACTTGGGCAAATTGCATAACTTCTCTCTGCAAGCTTCAGTTTCCCCATCTGCAGTAATAACACCTAACTCACAGCTGCTATAAAGATCATGTGACTTAATATATGCAAAACACTTAGGCCAGTGCTAAGTGTTGGAACCCATAGCCCAACATGCTGGATACCATGAAATGTAACAACATTTAGGGTATTTGTCTACCCATCCCTGACCAGCTTAAAGAAGGGGACTCTCATGAGGACTGGTCCCCTTCTTCCAAGTGGAAATTTGCATCTTAAAAAATATGTGTGATTTTTCAAATAAGGGATACATTCCCATAGATCAAAATTCAAAGGATATTAAGGAAAAAGTCCCTTTAGTCACCCAGTTCTTTAATTTAAAGGCGACCAGTTTTAATCCGTTTCTCAAGATCTTTTGGGTATGGCTTTTTAACAAGCACATAGGACATGGGTTGGGCAACAGTTATGATGTAGGGAGCTGGAGAATCATTCCTTGCAAAACACAGATAGAGAGGGTCCTTTCGGGATAGGAGGAACGTGATGCTGACATTGGCTTAGATTAGGAAAGAAGCAGTGAATGAGGCCTAGGGCTGAGTCTTAAATTCTGGGTCTCCAGGAAACTGCAGGTTTTCTTGGGGGCTTTACTTCCCTCACCTTCCTTACTGAGCTGATGTGGTCTATTTTTCTGGTTTGCATTCTGGTTTGAAGAATCAAGATGCACTGAGGCAGGTGGGTGGGGTGGGAAGATCCCTGGAAGCCCAAAGGCAGGTTCTGCAGTCTTGTTCACTGGCATACCACCACAGCGTCCCATGGTGCTGGCATAGAGCAGGTGCTCAGTAAATAGTTGAGGAATAAATGAATGCTATGGGGGAGACGGGTTTGGGTTCTAGATGATGGTGATGGGAAGAGGCCTGGCTGAAGAACAGCTCTTTGTCCTAGGAAACTAGCTGGAATTACAAGCTACTTTCCCAGTAGAGGTGTTAGGGCTTGACAGCGAGTTGCCAGTAGAGTTGGACCTCCCGGACATGGGGGGCCGGGGGGTGGGGGTGGGAGGAGTGCTATGGGGAGGGCTACTTGTGATGAGCACCTTCTTCCTGCAGCTTGAGATAAAGAACCATGTATTCTTCAGCCCCATAAACTGGGATGATTTGTACCACAAGAGGCTGACTCCACCCTTCAACCCAAATGTGGTAAGAGGTCACTGTGTTCCAGATTCTGGATTTCTGGGGCTGGTGGGAGCTTGGAGGAGATCTGGGCCACTCTCTTTCTACAGGTGGGAAAACCAAGGGCCCAAGTCCACATCGTAAGTTAGAGGCAAAATGGGGTCTAGACCCCAGGAGTCCTGACTGCCAGTCCAGCTCTGTGCGATGAGCCACTCTGCCCCTCCTTCATTCTCAGCACCAATAACCTTCATTGCAGAGCCTTTTACACTATTTAAAGCACTCTCTGGGGGCTCCTGGCTGGCTCAGTCAGTGGAGCATGCGACTCTTGATCTCTGAGTTGTAGGTTCAAGTCCCATGTTGGGTATAGAGATTACTTAAAAATAAAGTCTTTAAAAAATAAGCAAATAGGGGCACCTGGGTGGCTCAGTCAGTTGGGCATCTGTCTTCAGCTGAGGTCATGATCCCAGGACCCTGGGATCGAGCCCCACATTGGGCTCCCTGCTCAGCGGGAAGCCTGCTTCTCCCTCTTCCTCTGCCTGCCGCTCCCCTTGCTTGTGCTCTCTCTCACTCTTGCTCCATCAAATAAATAAATAAAATCCTTTAAAAAATTTAAAAAACAAGTCAATAAACCCCTCTCTGTCACACAACACACCCAGATGGAACCAAGCCCTGTAAAAATTCTTTTTTTCTCCTGATAATAAAAATGACATGTATTCATTATAGAAAGTGTGTAGGGGCACCTGGGTGGCTCAGTCAGTTAAACATCTGCCTTCGGCTCAGGTCATGACCTCAGGGTCCTGGGATGGAGCCCCACATTGGGCTCCCTGCTCAGCAGGAAGCCTGCTTTTTTCCCTCTCCTTCTGCCTGCCGCTCTGTGTACTTGTACTCTCTCTCTATCTCTCTGAAAAATAAATAAATAAAATCTTTTAAAAAAAGAAAGAAAGTGTGTAAAGCAGCAGGGAGGAAAAGCTTATTATCTCACTGCCCAAGAGAAAATGCTGCTGGCACGTTCCCTCCCGTCTTTTTCTATGTGTTTGTACATAGAGCCTACTTAATACATATAGATATCTTTTCCCCTCACCTTTCTTTTCTTGCTAGAAACCAATGTCATTATTGCCCCCCAATCATATAAAACTTTACAAGTATCATTTTATTTTATTTTTTTTTAAGATTTTATTTATTTATTTGACACAGAGAGAGAGATCAGATCACAAGTAGGCAGAGAGGCAGGCAGAGAGAGAGGAGGAAGCAGGCTCCCTGCCGAGCAGAGAGCCTGATGTGGGCCTCGATCCCAGGACCCTGGGATCATGACCTGAGCCGAAGGCAGCGGCTTTAACCCACTGAGCCACCCAGGCGCCCTATAAGTATCATTTTAAATGACTACATAATATTTCAATCCTCTGTTGGTGATACACTTTATTCAACCATGCTCCTAATGGTGAACTTTAGGTTATTATCATTCTTTTCTTTATTATAAAAGTACTGATGAACACCTTTAAGTGTGTATCTTTGCCCAGGGTTCCAATTATTTCCTTAAGATAGATTCCAGGTGGGGCATTACCAGGTCAAATAATGTGAACATTTTTAGGTTTTTTCTTCTACTTTTTTTAATTTTAAGTAATCTCTACACCCAATGTGGGGCTTGAACTCAAGACCCTGAGGTCAAGAGTCGCTTGTTCTCCCGACTGAACCAGACAGACACCCACAGGCTCTTGATTCCTACTGCCTTAACTGTGGGGTGCTGAGAAAAATCCACTTCCTGCTAGCTGGCTCTGCTGGAGAATTCTCATCTTCCTTTCTGCAACATGTGCAATTGTTACTGTTTTTAGCATTGCAAATTTGTTAAGTAAAACATGGCATCTCATATTGTTTTAGTTTCTTTTATAGTGAAGGTGGTTAGTATTTAATTAGCAGTGTTAATTAGCACTAATATTAATTAGCGGTGGTAGTATGCTTGAAAGGAGCCCCATGTGAAGCAGACACTGGAGGTTCTGTCAGCCACCTGCCAAGTGTCCAGCAGTGTCAAGCTGCTTCCATCCATGTAGTTTGCACACCTCAACACTGCCAATGTTTGCTATTTACACCTCGCCTTTTGTGAATTACCTGTGCATGAACGTCTCTTTGAGCGCCAGAGTCTTGACGACAGTTGTCAGATAGGATACACTCAGTCCAAGTAGCTGGAAAGTTTCTTTATCTGGGGGGTGTAAAAAAGACCCTGACTATAATATTGAATGTATACCCTGGAGAGAGAATAATATAAAAAATGCTAGACAGGGAGGAAATAGAATGCAATGAGTGGACTATAAAGTGAGACATACTGGGGGTGGATTCGTGGTTCTGTCACCTACCACTGTGAGACCTTGAATACGTATCTTTAACATCAATATCATTTGTAAAAAACAGAAAACATCTGTCTTGTCTAGGACCACAGAGCTATCAAAAGCCAGGGCCAGGATCTATACTCTGGTCTTAGAACTCTGGACCCTGAGCTGGGACCACTGTGCCCTGTGGCCTTTTTGAGAAGCTGGAAACCATGGTCTATTTGGTTTTACAACCTAAGGCTTGCATACTCAAGCAGGTCTGTGGACCCTTCCACTTGCTCACTTGCTCACTTCAGAAAACCCAGGGGGCCTGGTATTCTCCAGAGATTGTGCCTTCTTCACAAAGAGGCTGATTCATTTAGCTCATGCTACCTAACAAGCCACCCCCCAAACTAGGTGGCTTAAAACAATTTTGTATTTCACTCCAATTAAATGGGTTGGTTGGGTGAGTTTTTCTGGCCGGTGCCAGGCCAGCTGGTCTGTGTTGGGCTTTCTCATTTCGGTGGTCTAGGACTGCCTCACCCAAATGCCGGGCAGTTGGCCAGCATCTGGGGCAACTGGATTCTCCTTCTGAGGCCTTTCCTACTCCAACAGACTTGGACTTGTTCACTTCACTTGTTCAGACGTGGACTGGGCTTGTTCACAGGGTGGCCTAGGGTTCCAAGTGCAGCAGGAGAGAACAACTCCCAGTGTGTGTTTTTCAAGTCTTGGCTTGCTTCACATCTGGTAACGTCCCATTGTCCCACACAAGTCACAGGGCTAACCCATATTAAAGGTATGAAGAGCTAGACTCTACCTCTGAATGGCAAATGGAGGATGTGTGACCATTTTTACAATCTTACACACAGGTCTTCTTCCAAAATGGCAAAAACAGCCAGTCACTCTCTACGATATTACTTTATCTTCTTCATAAGGCCTATCAGCACCCAGATTGTCTATTTGTTTATGTACATACTCATTATCAGTCCTCCTACCCTCTGCATAATATAGGCTCCGTGAAAGCGGGAGCCCATTCTGTTTTGTTTTCACGTATTTCCAGGACCATGAACGGTGCCTGGTAGGCATTCAGTAAGAGTATGTTGACTAGACTTGTCTGAGGGTTAGTGTGGAGCAGGCAGGGTAGCAGGAGGTTGGGGGAAATGATATGTGGTTACTAGGCCATGAAATAAAATGACTAATGTAAACACATGCATAAGTGGCAGCTAAAGGTGGGTGTCCACGAGGCCCTCGGAAGGCAGACCTAACATCCCTCTCAGGGTTTGTGGGTTCCTTCAGCAGCTCGGACCCTGGTGTTCCTGTCTCACTGTTGGTTTTTATTCACAGGCAGGACCTGCTGACTTGAAACACTTTGACCCCGAGTTCACCCAGGAAGCTGTTTCAAAGTCCATTGGCTGCACTCCCGACACTGTGGCCAGTAGTTCTGGGGCCTCGAGTGCATTCCTGGGATTTTCCTATGCACCAGAGGATGAGGCCATCTTGGACTACTAGAAGAGAAGCGTTTCTAGCACTCGTGTAATCACTGAAGACAGCTGGTATCCCTCAGGAATTACCTTCCTTACCTTCTGCTGCTAGTAACAGAGACTTAAAGTAACAATGACTTAAATAAGGTTATATATATCTTTCTAGCACATAAAGGAAGAGTGTTGTTAGGTGGTCCAAGGCTGGTTGGACAGCTCTTCAGATACTCAGAGGCTTTCTGTATTTCTGCTCTGCCATCCTTGGCAATTGGCTTCCAATATTAGCATTGCTGCATTGCCACAAAGGGGTTGCTGGAGCACTAGTCACTGCTTCTGTGTCCTGGGCAAGGAGAAAGGGCACAAGGAGGGAAGAGCAAAATAGCACCTTTACAGAGCTTCCCTAGAAGCACCCACCAATGACTTCTGCTCATTAGCCATCCACTCCTACCTGTAATGGAGGCTAGGATATATGGTTTATTAGCTGGGCACATTACTACCCCCCAAAACACAGGCTCTGATACTAAGGGAGAAGGGGGAAATGTGGGGTAGGCAACCAGCATCTCTCTACCAAAGGCCCTCTTGGTGTTGTTGGATTTTTATCTCCATGTGTAAAATGACAGAGATGTAATAACCTACAGGCTATCCCCCGACATGCTCTCATTTTGCTCTGCTGATGGTGTCTTTTCTTGTTGTGGGTGGTATTGGACATTTGTTTTTAGGTTTGCCTGCCTGACATATGAACCCTTTCGTATGTCCAGAGGATCTCCTAGCTCTCGAGCCCTGATGAAGGGCAGTAATTACCTCTACTTACAGTAGCTGAAAATGCTAGATACTGACTTTCCCAGCCTCCCCTGCTGTGAGGGCCAGGCATGTGGCCCAGGGATGCACCTGTGCCAGATTTTGACTCAAGGAAGGGACTAGAAACTTTCATGTGGTAACTGTGGTAACAGTACCCACAAAACCGAGTAGGATGGATCATATTGCCTTATTTCAGTGGCAAAGTAGTTCTTTTTCCTCCCCCCCCAACAAACCTGTGGTTCATCAGTTACTTCAGGGTGGGTTTATTGGCTTTTTGGCTTGTGGACAAGGAGAGAACTTTAACATCAGTGTGTCTGGCGATTTTACTGCCTTTTCTTCCTAACTCCACTCTTTCTCTTCCAGTTTTTTTGCTCAGTTTCTTGCCCGGGGAATAAGAGGGGATGACACTGGAAAACCATGGAAAACACACCAATGACACTAACACTGACCTACTGAAATTCTAAGCTGTGTCAGGAAGAGTTACTGGTACCCTATGATATGTGCTGAGAACTTTGAAAGAAACACTCTGATTTGGTTTCCATCATAACAGCAACTGTTAATTGACAAATATGGAACATGATAGAGAGGCCCACATTCCCCCAACTTCCCAAAGCAAAAAGCAAGAGTGTAATTGTCCATAACATGATAGTACTATCAAAAGTACACAACCTGCTATTATGGGTTGTGAAACACATAATGCTTCCATGTAGTCTAAGACTGTAAAGTCACAAAATTTTCACCAGGATAGAAAATAAAAATGAAGAACTATGATATTGAATGGATCATGCTTTGTGTATATTTATTGAGCACTTTCTGATCATTACATTCATTATCTACAATCCTCACCATAAACCAGCATTTAGAAATTATTAACCTCACTTTACAGATAAGAAACATTCATTCAGAGAGATTAAGCAACTTGCCCAAGGTCACCCAGCTGGTACAAGGCACAGCTGGGAACTGAACTTGGTGGTTGCTGATTTAGAAACCGGTGTTCACCTGCAGGCTTCCGCAGTGGGAGAAGTGCTCTGAGCAGGTCCTCCTTTGGTTTTCTAGCAAACACTGACCATACATCAGGCAGAAGAAACTCTAAACCTGTCCAAACCCTCAAGTGGCACAGCCTATGCCCTCTCCAACAGGAATACCTCACTTCCATCTTACTAATTTTGCACCCAAATACAGCATACCCATGAAGGGAATTCTCATCCTCTTCTCCACTTTAACTTTGGGCAGTGACAGTAGTTGTGTAAAGGCAACGAGAGTTTTGTGTTTCAAGCTCCTAAAACCGCTACTACTCTGTACCTATTAAAGATTCTAACAAACATAAATGTAAACCCAAACTGCTGGAGGTCTCTCTGCTCTCGCTTTGGACCAGCGAGGAAGTTGCATTGCAGTCCACACTCTCTCAAGGGCCGGCAAGGGGCGCTCCCCTAGAGAGAAGGGTGGCCTGTCTGTGGTTACTGGCGTCTGGCTTTTCATTTTGATGGCGATGGCAGAACAACCTCTATGTGGCTTTGGCTTTTTGGCATATATTTTTGGCATATTTGGCATATCTCCAGCCCTTGCCTTAATGAATATTACTCTATTTAATGAATATCAGACATATCTCTGTTCATCCGGGCCACCTTTCAGACCATCTCCGGGCCCTCATAGTTCCCTTAATCATACAGTTCATAGTTTCACTGTTTCGTAGGATCTGGCCAAGGTCTAACTCCCCGTCTGGGGAGGCCCAGAGGGCGAACTGGGCACATTACTACCCCCCAAAACACGGCCATAGCCCGGGACTGGCGCGGGGGCGCTCAGAGATGCGGGGCTGATCAACGAGGAAGAACGATCTCGGGTGACCATTCGCACCACTAAACCTGTCCACCTTCCCCCCCCGGGAGGTCTCTCCCGGGTTCCCAAGACCCCGAATCCCTTCCACGCAGTGCACTGAACCGCTCATCTGGGTTCTAGGAAGTTGCACCCCGACGCAGGGTCCCAGCCTCCCCTCCGCTCCGCACCTGCGCCCTTGGGGTCTAGGCTGGGGCGTTCCCCCCACCCCCGTAAGACTTCGCTCTTCTTCCTCCGGGCGCAGCGAAGTTTGGGCCCTAGGGTCCTACCATTTCTGTCAGTCTCTAAGAATGCTTGATATTAAAGGACGAAGCGAGGTGGGCTTGTCTTTGGCATAAAGTGAATTCACGTTCTGTTTAGGTCTACCCTTCATCCAACATAATGGTACAGTCCCTCGCTAGCCCCGCCCCTCCCTCCAGCCCCGTGACGCTCAAGGCGGAAAGGCGTCTTCCGCTCTGTCGTCATCACGTTGCTCCGGGGTAGGTCCACGCCACGGCCCAGGGCGCCTGCCCAGCGCGCCACCTCGCTGCCCCCCCCCGTTGCTCAGAGGCCTTGGATACCTGGCCGCGGGATGCTGGGCGGTGTCAGGTGAAGATCGTGGTCCCTGGGCCTCAGGTAAGAAGGGCTCCGACTGGGATGGGCCGGCCGGGCCGTTCGGACTGCTTGAGAGCTGGCGAGGGTCTCGCCGGCCCGTTCCTGAGGCGTTTGGGCCAGTCTTGTGGAAAATCGAGATTCGTTGGGGTAAACAGGGCCCGCGGATATAGGCCTGGATCCCGAATCTCGCCCTGGGTTCGAATCCCCATCGCCTGCGACTGGGCGGACTTGTAGTCGTCTTGCTGAGTACGAAAGAGCATTGGACTAGGAATGGTAACATCTAGTCTCAGACCCTGTTCCTAGGAATCGTGCTCCTAGGAACTTGTCCTACAGCAAAAATAATGGCAAAAGCTGAAGTATGTAAATTCCAGTGTGTTTGTGATGGCAGAATCATTGAAAAGTTGCCCGTGAAGGTGGTGATTGAGTTCATTATGGCATAAACACGCTAGAGTGCATACAACCTACTAGCCTAACTATGAAGACTTTTCTTTCAGGAAACTGGGAAAAGCTGGATACAATATTGTATGTACACATTGGGAAGACAATAGTATACACAGATGGTTGGAATATGAAAAGTGGTGCTGAAATCGTGAGCCTTTTTTTTAAGATGACAAAATGATTTTATTTTTTTATTTTTATTTTTATTTTATTTTTTTATTTTTATTTTTTTAAAGATTTTATTTATTCATTTGACACAGAGAGAGAGATTACAAGTAGGCAGAGAGGCAGGCAGAGAGAGAGGAGAGAGGAGGAAGCAGGCTCCCTGCTGAGCAGAGAGCCCGATGTGGGCCTCGATCCTAGGACCCTGGGATCATGACCTGAGCCGAAGGCAGCGGCTTTAACCCACTGAGCCACCCAGGCGCCCTATTTTTATTTTTTTAAAGATTTTATTTATTTATTTGACAGAGAGAGAGAGAGAGAGAGAACACAAGCAGGGGCACTGGAAGAGAGAGAAGCAGGCTTCCTGCTAAGCAGGGAGCCCGATGTGGGGCACGACCCCAGGAACCTGGGATCATGACCTGGGCTGAAGGCAGATGCTTAAGGGCTGAGCCACCCAGGTGCCCCGAAAAAATGATTTTAAAGTTCAGCTGGAATAAAAAAAAAAATATGTGAGGCTGGGCAGGAAAAGTCTAAAAAGTAAGGGCAATAAGGAAGATTAGCTCTGCAGCGCCAACAGATGGGATAATATACTATAAAGTTGTAATTAAAATAGTATGGAACTGAGCAGGAACTTACATGCAGATAGAATGTAATGGAATTCAGAATAGATCCAAATACAGATATGTATGGGAATTTATTATGTAGTCAAGGTGGTATTTCATTTTTTTAAAGATTTTTTATTTATTTATTTGAGACAGAGAGAGAGATCACAAGTAGGCAGAGAGGCAGGCAGAAAGAGAGAGAGGGGGAAGCAGGCTCCTTGCTGAGCAGGGAGCCCGATCTGGGCCTCGATCCCAGGACCCTGAGATCATGACCCGAGCCGAAGGCAGAGGCTTTAACCCACTGAGCCACCCAGGCACCTTCAAGGTGATATTTCAAATCAGCTTTGAAAAGGTAGTTTGGGGGTGCCTGGGTGGATCAGTTGGTTAAATGTCTGCCTCCTGCTCAGGTCATGATCCTGGGATCCTGGGGTCGATTTTTAAAAAAAAAAAAAAAAAAAGTTCATCTATATGATTGGTTAAATTATGATACATCCATAAATGCAATATTGTATAGCAGTTTTAAAAAATGTGGTAGATCCATGTGTACTGACATGGAAAGATACAAGCTTAGGTGAAAAAAGTGTGTTGCAGAGTAGTGCATATTATAGGATCCTATATCATAAAAAAATTGTAAGTTAACATAGGTATTAAAAGAATCTAGAAGACTATGCCCCACACTTAACAGTAGTTAGCAGTGAGAAATCAAGTGGGAAACATGGTCTAAGGGCATAAAGATAGGGTGATGGCAGGGCGGGGTTGTGACAATAGGCTGGTGGGAAGGCCAGCGCAAGAAACAGGAGGCAAAAGCCAGAGTTGGCCTTACATTTCTGTGGCCGTGATTATGCATTTCTCAACCTTTGAGAATCATAGGGATTTCATAGCTAAGGTTGCAGCTATATGCCCTCTCTTGATAAACCAGAAGACTGTTTATTCCATTTAGGGTCTTTTGGAGTATTGTTTATTGTTTCCCTTTTTTTGATCCCTTCTTTTCTCCATAAGGTAACCATGGAAAAAGAGCTTCGGAGCACCATTCTTTTCAATGCATACAAGAAAGAAATATTTACCACCAACAACGGCTATAAATCCTTGCAGAAAAGACTTCGGAGTAATTGGAAGATTCAGAGGTGACTGTGTCTATTATTTTCCCTTCTAAGTGATAATAATAGCCTGCTGGTAATGATTGGAAAGTCTTTATTTTCTTATGTAAACAGTTGTTTAGGTAGGAGGAGTTCAATTTAAGGATCATTCAGAAGCAACTAAATGATTTCTTTTGAAGATTAGCAATTGGCATATTAAGTTGTCTCCCAAATCACAAATCAAAAAATTATTCTAATTATACATATACAATTTTTTAAGAGGTTAGAGTCTTTCTCCATATTTTAACTTGGGTCAGTACTTCAGTTTAGGGAAAGGAAAGATGAGAATACCTCTCTGTCTTTGTGTGTATATAAATAGTTTTTTTTTTTTTTTTGAGATTTTACTTATTTATTTGACAGAGAGAGAGAGAGACAGGAAGAAAGGGAACACAAGCAGGGGGAGGGGCAGAGGGAGAAGTAGGCTTCCCGCTGAGCGGTTGGGGGGGGGCGGGGGGGGCGGGGGACTGGATCCCAGGACCTTGGGATCATGACCTGAGCTGAAGGCAGATGCTTAAGGACTGAGCCACTCAAGTGCCCTTAAATGTTTTTTCTTAATGGGTAAGAATATATAATAATACCAGCTAATGTCAGAGCCGATTGAATTAGTAGTTGGAGGACTCTTTATACTCTTGTATGGTTTAATTTGGACATCTTAGCCTATAGGAAGTATTTGAGCCGAGGCTGATATGGGACAAGCCTTTAGAGGGTATTCTTACTTTGGGAGAGAGGCTGTACCGGGTACCTCGAAATCCCTTCATTTTTGGACCTCTGTGGCTTCTGGTTCCATATAATCTAGAGGCTAAAATAATTCTTAAATTGACTTAAATTATGGATCTAACACTTTAAAAATCATATTTCTAGCTTAAAAGATGAAATCACATCTGAGAAGCTAATTGGGGTGAAACTGTGGATTACAGCTGGGCCAAGGGAAAAATTTACTGCAGCTGAGGTAAGAAATATCCAAAAAGGAGAAATACAATAAGATGGTTAGGTGCATGGGCTCTGAAATTCTGGATTTAAATCCCTCTTCACCATACCCTGTGTTGCCTTAAGGTAAGCACTTTCTTTCTCCATCATGGAGTCGTTATGATCATTAACTGAGATAATGCATGTAAAGTGCCAGACACATAGTTGAGGCTAATGAAATACTAGCCATACCTGTTTGCCATATTTTTGCATTGAAAATAGGAAAATTGGGTGCCTGAGTGGCTCAGTCGGTTAAACCTCTGCCTTCGGCTCAGGTCACGATCCCAGGGTCCTGGGATCGGGTCCCGCATTGGGCTCCCTGCTCCGTGGAGAGCCTGCTTCTCCCTCTTCCTCTGCCTGCCACTCTGCCTACGTGTGCTCTCTACCTCTTTCAAATAAATAAATAAATAAAAAATCTTTGAAAGAAAAAAAAAGAATATAGGAAAATTCCTTTTATTTATTTATTTATTTATTTTTAAAGATTTATTTATTTGACAGAGAGGCAGAGCACAAGTAGGGGGAGCAGCAGACAGAGGGAGAAACAGGCTCCCCACTGAGCAGGGAGCCCGATGCAGGGGAAAATTACTTTTAAAGTGAAACTGTTTTTAATTCTATTTCATAGAATAGACAAAGAATGATAAATGTAGAACCCAGAACACAAGTATTGGCAAAGATATAGAGAAGGTGGAACCCGTGTACACTCTTGGTGGAAAGGTAAAATATGCGTGTGGAGCCATTATGTAAAACAGAATGGCAGTTCCTCAAAACATTTAAAATAGAATTATCATATGAACCAGCAATCCCACTTCTAGATATAGATCCAAAAAAATTGAAAGCAGAATCTCAAAGAGATATTTGTACATTCATGTTTATAGCAGCATTATTCAAAATAGCCAAAAGGTAGGAGCGACCCAATTCTACCAATAGATGAATGGATAAACAAAATGTGGTATATACATACAATGTTATTATTCAGCATTAAAAAGGTAGGCAATTCTGGTACATGCTACAACATGGGTGAATATCGAGGACGTTATGCTAAATGAAAGGAGCCAATTACAAAAAGACCAGTGCTATGTGATTCCATTTATATGACGTACCTAGAGTAGTCAAATTCATATAAAGTTAGAATCATGGTGGCCAGGGGCTAGAGTGAGGAAGGAAATGAGGAGTTGTTTAATAGGTATTGAGTTTCAGTTTTGCAAGATGAAAAGATTTCTGGAGATGGATAGTGGTGATCCATTGCACAATAACGCGAATGTACTTAACTACTGAACTGTATGTTTAAAAATGGTTAAGACGCGGGCACCTGGGTGGCTCAGTGGGTTAAAGCCTCTGCTTTCGGCTCAGGTCATGATCTCAGGGTCCTGGGATTGAGGCCCGCATCGGGCTCTCTGCTCAGCAGGGAGCCTGCTTCCCCCGCTCTCTCTCTGCCTGCCTCTCTGCCTCCTTGTGATCTCTCTCCCTCTGTGAAATAAATAAAAATAAAAAAAAAAAATCTTTAAAAAAAAAATGGTTAAGACGCTAAATGTTATGTGTACTTTACCACAACTAAACAGAAACCCCAGAACACAGCAAGAGCTTTCCTCATAGAAACTTGCAAGTGCTTTGGTGCTCAGCGAAGGTTGGGGGGAGTAGGGAGGTTGAGGGAGGGTGGGACCAGTGTGGTCCTTAGACTGGACAATCCATGGTCTTCTGCTCTGACTTTGAGGGGGGGCCACAGGGAGGAGGTCTACAGGGAAGCAATTCCTTTTTTTTTTTTTTTTAAGATTTTATTTATTTATCTGAGAGAGAGAGAGTGAGAAAGTACGAGACGGTGGAGGGTCAGAGGAAGAAGCAGACTCCCCACCAAGTAGGGAGCCCGATGCAGGACTCGATCCAGGGACTCCGAGATCATGACCTGAGCCGAAGGCAGTGGCTTAACCAACTGAGCCACCCAGGCACTCAGGGAAGCATTTCTACAGTTCTTTTTTTGTTGTTGTTGACCTGACTGCATTGCTGCCTTCTCATCTGAGAAGGGCATGGAGAGAGACGTAAGTGTTTGATCAGGAGAGAAGGAGCAGGAATTCCTATTAGGAACATGGAGTTGACCAGCTGCCTTCCACTCAATGAGACCCTGAGGGAAATGTACACGCAATGGGCAGTGACATGTGAAGGAATACTATATTCCTTGTTGGTTTTTAACCTCACACTCCAATAGTTTCTCCTCTACTACCGCCCTTCTCCGCCTAGTGAAGACAAAGAGAAAGGTGGTCAGGTCTTTGCTGAGGAACAAGCAGCCTCAGAAAAGCCAGGGCATCAGGAAGGAGGGTCAGAGACCAGTGCCTGGTCCTTTTTACAACAGGGAACAGGCACTAGGTCAAACCTTCAGGCTGTTAGGGATGGAAGGCAGTGGCTTCCAAAAGATAGAATCCCTTGAGAGGCATATTTAGCCTAATAAAATCTTCTCCCACCACACCATCCCCTGCACCATGCCTTTTCTTTAGAGGTGGAGTGAGGTGGGAAGGAAAGGCAGAAAAACTTTTAACTTCTTTCTAAGAACGAACATTCCTTTGGGGAGCCTGGGTGGCTCAGTCCTTAAGCATCTGTCTTTGGCTCAGGTCATGATCCCAGGGTCCTGGGAATCATGGTACCTTTATTCTGAATTGAGAAGCCTAGATATTAGAACCCACCACAATTGAAAAAAAAAAGTGTCTTAACTGTAATGTAAAGAAGTTAAAGGACGATGACTTATGAAAGAATATGTGTACTTCAAATTGTCAGTGTTTTGGCATATAGGCAGTAGAAGAATATGTACATTTCGGTTTGTTAACGCTTGAGTGTTAGTAGTACATACATTAGAGCACTTCTTTTTTTTTTTTCAAAGATTTTATTTATTTATTTGACAGAGAGAGAGAGATCACAGGTAGGCAGAGAGGCAGGCAGAGAGAGAAGGGGAAGCAGGCTCCCTGCCGAGCAGGGAGCCCGATGTGGGCCTTC
>LNAC01000202.1:1776821-1788898 GCA_002007465.1 Ailurus styani | reverse complement strand
AGCAGAGAGCCCGATGTGGGCCTACGATCCCAGGACCCTGAGATCATGACCTGAGCCGAAGGCAGAGGCTTTAACCCACTGAGCCACCCAGGTGCCCTAACCAGGGCTGATTTTGTCTCCACTGGGTTGAGACCCGGGGCTGCTGCTCAGTGACCTGTGAGCTTCCTTTAGCTAATGGTTTCCACTTTTGGTTTGGTTTCCAGATACTCATGGTGGAAAATGTGAATTCAGTTTGAGTATTTTGGAACTTTATGCTTAAAGATGAACTTGGAAATCCTATATAGAGAGTAACTTTCATATTATCTTATATACATTTATATTTAAGTGCTTTATAGATTTGTTTATTTTTGAGGTAGTTGAGGTCTTATTCGTAGTCTTTTGGACAAAAGTCTTCTAAGTATATTCATAAATTGTTTTTTTCCTTTGTGTAGTTTGAAGTCCTGAAGAAATACCTTGACGGCGGTGGTGATATCCTTGTGATGCTAGGAGAGGGTGGGGAATCCAGATTCGACACCAATATTAACTTTCTTCTAGAAGAATATGGAATCATGGTTAATAGTGGTAATTATGATTATTGTTATTTTAGTAGCAGCAGTTGTTTCCTATTTATTATTCATATTGTAGCCCTCTGGACCTAGTAGTGCAATGGAAAGAGCCCTGGACTGAGGGTGTATGGTCCAGCATTCTGATCTCAGTGGTAGTCTGAGCCTTCTGGGGCTCAGCTTCTTCCATGGTATTAAAATGGGAGGAATTNTTTTTTTTTTTTTTAAGATTTTATTTATTTATTTGACAGAGAGAGAGAGAGAGACCACAAGTAGGCAGAGGCAGGCAGAAGGAGAGGGGGAAGCAGGTTCCCACTGAGCAGAGAGCCCGATGTGGGGCTCGATCCCACGACCCCGAGATCATGACCCAAGCCGAAGGCAGAGACTTAACCCACTGAGCCACCCAGATGCCCTTGATAGGCGTGATCTTGAGCAAAGACAGAATTTTTAGTATCTGCGTCCTTGCCTATAAAATGGAGATGTATGCTTCTGTCCAAACTTTTTTTGCTGGCCTGTAAGGTTAGTTGATATAGTCAACTCTCCTGTTCTTTTTCCCCCTCATTTTCCCAAAGGCACCATAAGATGTGCTGGCCATCAGTTTAATCAACTCTTCCTGGGTCCTAAAGAGATGGAGAGCCATTTTTCTGTTTTGTGCCAGCTCTATTATTCACCTGAATTGTTGGTCATCTTCATTCTTTGCCTCACAAAATATTTTATTTATTTATTTATTTATTTATTTATTTATTTATATTATTATTTGCCCCAAGGGTACAGGTCTGTGAATCATCAGGCTTACACCTTTCACAGCATTCACCAAAGCACAAACCCTCCCCAGAGTTCCTGATTTCTTACAGGTCAAATTTTATATGTGTTTATAATATCAAACCTATTTCTAATCTAAGATGCAACTTCCTCTCTTTTCCCCTTAAAGATGCTGTGGTTAGAAATGTATATTATAAGTATTTCCATCCTAAAGAAGCTCTAGTTTCCAACGGAGTCCTGAATAGGTAAGTGTGTTGAAAGCAGAATTTTTTTTTTTTTAAGATTTTATTCATTTATTTGACAGAGAGAGAGAGAGAGATCACAAGTAGGCAGAGAGAGGCAGGCAGAGGGAGAGGGGGAAGCAGGCTCCCTCCTGAGCAGAGAGCCCCATGTGGGGCTCGATCCCAGGACCCTGAGATCATGACCTGAGCCGAAGGCAGAGGCTTAACCCACTGAGCCAGCCAGGCGCCCCAGCAGAAATGTTTTTACAAATGATTCCTATCTTCTCTCATCTCTTCTCACACAGTCTTTTCACTGGCCTTTCTTCCTTTCTTGCTCTTTTGTTTTATTGTACTATATTATAATTTATTATATTACTTCACATTCCTCATTCCATTTCTCATTCCTTATATTACTTCAAAATTCCTTGTTTGAGGAATTTTGAAACCTTATTCCACATTCACTTTTTGTCAGAATGCATTCAGTTGCAAGCATAGAAAACCCTATTCTCTCAATGGGATGAAACAACAAAGAGATTTTTATCGACTCATGTAATTGAAAAGCCCAGAAATAGGGCAGGCTTTGGGTGTGGATTAACTGAAAAATTATGATGTTGTCAGGGGTCCACTTCCATTGCTCTGTAGTTCTCTTGGTTTTGCTCTCCTGTGTGTATGGGCTGAATAGTTTTAGCAGTTCCCAAATTTATATCTGCATGCCACACCATCTAGGGCAAGAGAGCCTGCCTTGGTCCCAGCATTCCCAGCAAGAGTAGTCCCAAGATTTGCTCTTCGAGCTGGCTTGGGCCACTTGCCCATCCTGAACTGGTCACTGTGGCAGAGGGCATGGAATGCCCTGATGGTATAGCTAGGTCATATTCTCTACCCCTGGAGTCTGGGGTGAAGTCAGTTTTGTCTGTTTCACTGGATCTTAAAGGATAAATTTGGGGCTTTGGAGAAGTGGGAAATGAATGCATGAGAGAAGCAATGTCAAGTGCTCTCTCTGTGAGCTTTTCCCTATATTCAGAATTATTCATTCCACACTTGAATTTGCTATATGCCAGGTGCTCTGCTGGGTCTGATGATACAGTCTAGGATATAGGACTAGAATGTGGGTCTAGTCTAGAATGTGGTCTAGTATATTGATCTTTCCCTCAGGACTCAAGAAAGAAGAGCTGATCCTTATGTTTAAATGTTAACTTTTGTGTAAAATGTTACACAAAGAGGTATAGGTGTGTAGGTGTACTTTTAATTAAGTTTTAAAAATTGTATTTTGAACAAGTCTGCAAATCCTTGCAGTTAGTTCACAGTTACTATTAATGAATGGAGTATGAAATTACTAAATTTTTTTTGTTTACTAGATTTAATCTTTCTTCTTCAAGGGAAATTAGCCGAGCTGCAGGGAAGGCTGTGCCTGGAATCATTGATGAGGAAAGCAATGGAAACAATGCCCAGTGAGTGTGATTTTGAGGCTACCTAAAGAGGATGCATTTGTCATTTTGAAGAGTTTTCTTTTTCAAAGTGGAGAGTTTTCATTTCTGATTATAAAAGTCATTCTCAACAACAACAGCAAAACAATATGAACAGTTCAAAAGGAAGAAAATAGAAGTCCTCTACTATAAATGTATGCCCTTTTCCCCAAAGATAATTACTTAACATAATTAACAGTATGATATTTAGATTTCTAGATATATATATTTTTTATTTTATTATTTGCCCCAGGGGTACAGGTCTATGAATTATCAGGCTTACACTTTTCACAGCATTCACCAAAGCACAAACCCTCCCCATCTAGATATTTTTTATATATAAATATATAGATAGGCACCATATCCTTTTAAATGACTAGTTTCAATTGGAGTTATCCTAATTTATCTAACCAGTCTCCTATTGTTGAACATTGAGGTCATTTATGATATATTTTTTTAATAGTTAAACCTAACATTTATCGAGCACTTACTATATGACAGGCATGTGTGTTGTGTGTTTGTGTGAGAGAGAGAGAGAGAGAGAGAGGCATTTTTTACCTAATTTAATCATCACAGCAACACTAAGGTTATAGATGAGGTAATAGGTTAATTGCTCAAGCTCACTTGACTACTAAGTGTCAGAATTTAGTTTCAAACCTAGGCAGTCTGCTCCAAGGCCTGTACTCTTCATTTCTGCTCCATATTGTTACTATAAACAATTTTATACTTGTTACTATATATAAATAAAGCACATAGTGAATGTCTTTGTACTTGCAGTTTTTATGCATTTATGCCAATATTTTAGTAAGACTAGATTCTTAGCATTAGAATCTCTTGGTCAAAAGTTTTCCAATTGTTGCGTTGCCAGATGTGGTCCATTGCTAAATTGCCCCCAGGTAGTTTGTAGCACTTATTGTCCCTACAAACATGCCCCTTTTTCCTCTCTTCCCAGCATGGAGTATTCTAGTGAAAATGATAACTCTTTATTTTAATTTGCATTTCTTTGATTACTACTGCGTGGGATGGCCTTTAAAGTCTATTGGATGATTGTATTTCTTCTGTGAATGTCCTATTCACTACTTTTTGCCCATTTTTCTATTGATGGTTTATCTTACTCATTTACAAGACCTCCATGTATTATAAATATTTTTTTCTTTTTCTTTTTTTTTTTTTAAAGATTTTATTTATTCATTTGACACAGAGAGAGAGAGATTACAAGTCGGCAGAGAGGCAGGCAGAGAGAGAGGAGAGAGAAGGAAGCAGGCTCCCCGCTGAGCAGAGAGCCCGACGTGGGCCTCGATCCCAGGACCCTGGGATCATGACCTGAGCCGAAGGCAGCGGCTTTAACCCACTGAGCCACCCAGGCGCCCTAAATATTTTTTTCTGCTTTACCTTTTACCTTTGAGGTATTTCACCTCATAGGAGTTGAACATTTTATGTACTCAAAGAATATTATAAAACTCTAGTAATAAAAATAATGTGGTTACTAATGCAGAAATAACGAGGAATAAATAAATTAGAATCAGACTCAATATATATGAAAGATGAGAATTTATTAGTTTATACTAAAGTGACATTTCAAATTATTGGGGAATATATGGCATAATTGTGGCTAACCATTTGAAAAAACATTTCTTTTTTTGTTGCACTCTCCTAAAATATATTTCAGATGGATTAAAATTTTAAGTGTTAAAAATATGAAACCATAAATTTTTTAAAAGTGGGTGAATATTTTATAATTCTTAGAATAGGGAAAACCTTTCTTACAATGAAACCAAGGTGGAAAAGGGAAAAATGTATGGCAACATACATCATAGAATTAACAGTTTTGACATTCAAGAATCATAATATTTATTTATTTATTTATTTATTTATTTATTGGTTCTGTGCCCAGTCTAACTCTTTTTTAAATTAAGCTTTTTATTTTAACTCCAGTATAATTAACATACAGTATTATATTAGTTTCAAGTGTACAATATAGTGATTTAACATTTCTATACATTCCTCAGTGTTCTACATGATAAGTGTCCTCTTTAGTCCCCAGCATCTGTTTCACCTATTCCCCCAGCCCTCATAACCTAATTCTTAAGCTTTGTGTCAGCCTATCCAGTTGGTGTAGGTGAAAGAACTGTGGACTTGGCGGTAGAAGTTTTTATTTTCATGTCTTACTTGCAGCTTGACCCAGGCAAGGTACTCTTAGCTTCTGTTTCCAGGTCTGTGTAATGGAGACAATATGAATCTTACAAAGTTGTTGGGAAAGTCCAGTGAGGCCATATTTATAAAGGTGATTTGTAAGCTATGTGGCATAGTACCTTTCCTATTGTTGTTGTGTTATTAAGTCCTTGTTAGTTGTGGTGAAGGGCAAATGGCTGGTTGACTGTTTCCTGGGTCATCCTGGAAGCAGCAGTTTCTGGGCAGACTCTGAGATGTGGAGACCTAGTGCTGTTTGTGTTTTGAAAGATCTTGACCTATTGAAGTCTGAGGTTCTCAATTAGCCCATTTTTCTATCATGTCCCTTTTCCTATCTCTCACTCAGCTGTAGCCACACTGACTTTGTTTCAGTTCTTGAAATATGCTGAGCTCATTCCCACCTTAGGGCCAGTACATACCAGTTCCCCGTCCAAGGAATACACTTTCCCAGCTATTCATCCAGCCAATCTTGCTCATTTACGTGTAGTTTGGAAAAATCCTGTTTTTGGTTTTTGGGTAGATGTATAGCCTTATGCTTAAAATCTTATCAGTCTGATTGCTTTCTTAGTAATAATAAAAGAGATAGAGTCCCCTTTCCTGGGCTACTGCTGGGGCAGGGCACAAGGGGAGAATAGAGAACATGGGGCAGGTGCCACTTCCCACCCATATGACACAGAAGGCAGAGGGGTAGGTGACACTTGACTGAAGGAACTCTGGAAGGAAATCATTTTAAACTTAAGCTAAAAAACAAACAAACAAACAAACAAACTTGAGCTAAAAAGGATTTTCTCCTGGTCTAAGAGAAAGGAAAATTCACATTATCTTTACAGGGAGTTCTTCATGGGTGCTTCCCCTCCCCAATTTCTAACTTTAGACTTCGTTATGAGATTCTTTTTTCTCTCCATTCTGAGAGCACTTCCTTCAAACAAGTACTTTTGCAGAGCTCCATCTTGCTTTCAGTTAAACCTCTAGCCCCTCTTTCAGGGGTTGGCCACACCCCAGGGTCTGCACCCCACCCACACCCCTCCATCCCATACCCTTTTTAGGAGTACATTGCCCCAGGTCAGACTGATGCACTCTGGATACTCTTAAGTATTTGTTAGGAGAGAGTGGGGGAAGGAGGCCAAGGCAGGTGTGTGTTGAAGTGTCCAGTGTCAGGTCTCTATTCATATATGTAAGTGCTCGACCGGTAACATGGCCTTCTAATGACAGCCATTCGTTCCTGGAGATCTGTAAGGAAGAGGGAACTGTTTACTTGGAAGACACTGTCATACAGAGTAATCTCATTTGTAGCTACAGTTCAGCTCTAAGATGAGGGTCCCTCTTCCTCCTCCACCATAGGGATTTCTTTAGTTCTTCCAATTACAGTCATTTACACATATGATTATAAGTTGTTAATTTGCATTCAGATTTGTAACTAGTAGCTAGACTTATACCAATTTTTGAGTAGGCAAACCAAAGCTTAGAGCAAAATTTGTGTGTGTGTTTTTTTAAGTTTTGTGTTTGTGTTGAGATACTAACTCACACCTGTCAGAATGGCTAAAATTAACAACACAGGAAACAAAAGATGTTGATAAGGATGCAGAGAAGGGGGAACCCTTCTACACTATTGGTAGGAGTGCAAATTGGTGCAGCCATCTGGAAAATAGTGTGGAGGTTCCTCAAAAAGTTAAAGATAGAAGTACCCTATGACCCAGCAATTGTACTACTAGGTATTTACCCAAAGGATACAGAAATGACTGATTCAAAGGGGCACATGCACCCTGATGTTTATAGAAGCATTATCAACAAGGGCCAAACTATGGTGAGAGCCCAAATGTCCATTGACTGATGAATGGATAAAGATGTGGTGTGTATATATATATATATACACACACACACACACACACACATATACACATACACACACATATATGTGTGTATGTATATATATACATACGTGCGCATACAATAGAATATTGCTCAGCCATCAAAAAGCATGAAATCTTGCCTTTTGCAATTGATGTGAATGGAGCTCGAGTTTATTATGCTAAGTGAAATACGTCTGTCAGAGAATGCCAAATACTGTATTTCACACATTTGTGGAATTTACGAAACAAAACAGATGAACATATGGGAAGGGGAAGAGGGAAGCAAACCATAAGAGACTCTTAATGATAGAAAATAAACTGAGGGTTGGTGGAGGGAAGTAGGTGGGGGATGGGCATTAAGGAGGGCACTTGTTATGCTGAGCACCGGGTATTGTATGTAAGTGATGAGTCACTAAATTCTACTCCTGAAACCAATGTTACACTGTATGTTAACCAACCAGAATTTAAATAAAAATTTGAAAAGGAAAAAAAAAGAAGTAAAAGACATCCTTATCACCAGAGGTAGGGGACCTTAAAGTTGAGAAAGCTATAGAAATACACCTTGCTACTTTTTTACTGGTCTATTACCTCAGCCCAGATTCCACTTAGAATTCCTTACTAACTAAAGCCCTCAAATACCTGTTTTCTTTATCCCGTCAATTCCTCACACATTTATTGTCTCTGTATAAAAGGTATAAAAAAACTGCCTGCCTTGGTCATTTCTTTGGGCCTCTGTGTATGTAATAAAACTTTGGTTTTTTACTCCTGACCACCCCCCCAAAAAACACTTTGTGTTTGATCTTAAATTGCTCAAGAAGCACTGAAATTATCTTCAGAATTTTTTTATTCACTTTTTAAAAAAAATTTTGAATGTTTCTTTAATTTCTTACAGGGCTCTCACCTTTGTCTATCCTTTTGGTGCCACATTGAGTGTCATGAAACCAGCAGTGGCTGTTCTGTCCACAGGCTCTGTCTGTTTCCCGCTTAACAGACCCATTCTGGCATTCTATCACTCGAAGGTACAGCCTTTCTTAGATGTGGGTGGCTACGTTATTTTTATTATTGAAATAATAAAAACTTCTGTTTCCAGAGGGGTTTCATATGTTTTCTCACTGATCTTTACACCAGCCCTGCGAGGTAGTATTTCAGTTAACTACACTTTATTTATGGGGAAACAGCAGATTGTCCAGTAATCGATGGAGTCAAGATGTAAACCTAGGGGTGCCTGGGTNGAGTCAAGACGTAAACCTAGGGGTGCCTGGGTGGCTCAGTTGTTAAGCATCTGTCTTCAGCTCAAGCCATGATCCCAGCATCCTGAGATCGAGTCCCACATCAGGCTCCCTGCTCAGCGGGAAGCCTGCTTCTCCCTCTCCCACTTCTCCTGCTTGTGTTCCCTCTCTCGCTGCATCTCTGTCAAATAAATAAATAAAATCTATAAAAAAAAAAAAAGACCTAAACCTAGTTCTTACCATTCTAAATCCAAAGCTATTCCACAGTAGCATGAGGCTACCTATATGGTATCTGTCTATGACTACAGGCTCTCACCCTCAGCATAAGAGAATCCATCCAGGGAAAGCGTGAGTTAACACACTATGCCAAAATGCACACAACTGTGCTGCTGTTATTTTAGTTTGCCCCAGGGCAACATATCAGAAGACTATTTGCTGAGTTCTCATCCTGGAAACTCCACAAAATGTGGGAGCAGATGATCCCAGAGGACATAGCCCCTCTCAGCGTGACCCCACTTATCCACACCTCAATGCGGGACTTGAGCTCATGACCCTGAGATTAAGACCTAAGTCAAGAGTCAGACACTCGGGCACCTGGGTGGCTCAGTGGGTTAAAGCCTCTGCTTTCGGCTCAGGTCATGATCTCAGGGTCCTGGGATTGAGGCCCACATCCGGCTCTCTGCTCAGCGGGGAGCCTGCTTCCTCTCCCTGTCTCTCTGCCTACTTGTAATCTCTCTCTGTGTCAAATAAATAAATAAAATCTTTAAAAAAAAAAAAAAAGAGTCAGACACTCAACTGAGTGAGCCACCCAGGGGTCCCATCCACTCACTGCCTGCCTTTTAATTCATGTTTTGCTTAATTCACCTTTATTTGTCTACCAAGACTTAGAATTCACCAGCTGACCTCCCAGTTTTTCTCTAGTTCCTCACATCCTATTTTTCTTTGTGGGATTTAGGTATTACTTTTTCTCCCATATTTAAAAGGTCTGACTTCATTTTATTAGGAAGTAAATAAATATGTTGTTTTTGAAAGAAGATATTTAGACAAAATTCATAATAGTTATTATGGTAGTTAGTTTCTCCCAAACAACTGGAAATAATCTTTTAAAATTAGAATGAAGTATTCAGTGATTCAAGATGTGGAAATAATCGGTTTATATAAACTGTCAGTTTATAGTCACAAAAGTAATGAGACAGCTATCTTAAGGGGCCTCTGGTAGTATAATATTTTGATTATTTATTTATTTATTTAGAGAGGGAGAGGGAGAATCTCAAACAGGCTCCACACCCAGCATGGAGCCTGATGTGGGCTGGGGCTCAGTCTCACAACTCAGAGGTCATGACCTGAGCTGAAATCAAGAGTTGGAAACTGGGCACCTGGGTGGCGCAGTTGTTAAGTGTCTGCCTTCATCTCAGGTCATGGTCCCAGGGTCCTGGGATTAAGCCCCGCATCGGGCTCTCTGCTCAGTGGGGAGTGTGCTTCTCCTTCTCCCACTCCCCCTCCTTGTATTCCCTCTCTCGGTGTGTCTCTCTCTATCAAATAAGTAAAATCTTAAAAAAAAAAAAGAGTTGGAAATGTAACCAACTGAGCCACCCAGGCACACCTATTATTTTTGATTTTTTAACTGTGCACAGAACTTTATCTAGCTTCTTCAGTGGATTTTTATGAAACATCTATTAGGTACAGAGTTCTGTGCTAACTGTGGTGATTCTTCTAGAACTCATGAGACTATCATCTGCTCATTGTCTAACTCTTTAAAGCTTGTTTTCTTTTCCTAAGAAGCTTTTATTTTAGTTTTTTTTAAAATATGTCTTTATTTAGAGAACATGTGCAAGTGGGCTAGGGGCACGGGGAGAAGGAGAGAGAGATTCTCAAGTAGAATCTTTTTTGGGCGTGGGAGCCTGACACAGGCTGATCCCAGGACCCTGAGATCATGCCCTGAACTGAAATTGAGAGTCAGATGCTCAACCATTTAACCAACTGAGCCACCCAGGTGCCCCTCCTAACAAGCTTTTAGACCTGCCTTAGAAACACAATCTTTAAGAGGTTTTTACCTGTCACTTTTAAGTTTGTGAGATAAACCAGTGATTCCTGAGAGGGGCCACTCCCGTACTCCTGGAAACTCCAAGCAGGGCAAGGCTAGCCTGGGGGTGGGGAGGGGGGGGTGTTCTGCCTCCTAGCCCAGGGCCGTTGCTTTCTTGAGCTTGTCATGATCTTTTCTAGGTCTTTAGTTTACTACGATAAACTCACTAATATCGCAGGAGCAAATCAGTCCTTAAGTAGATATACTCTTATTTAATTCAACAAATTATAGAGAAAAGCTGGAAAAGGAGACTGAAGACAATGGTATAATCTCTCCAGAATAAAAGGATTGAGGGAAGGTGTACAGCCTATTTGAAATAAATGAGGTAGGGAAAAAACGAATATTAAAGAAAAAATATAGACCCAACTGTGGGTAATAGTGAGAAGGAAAATCCTTTCCTCGCCCTGTATTTACTTACATATGTGGGTTAAAATTGCAGCAGAGTTCATTCAGCACTCCTCCACTCCTCCATTCTTTCTGTGGAATTCCACCAGATTCACTTCCTGTTCTCAGTAACTGGTGTGCTTTCGATGGTTATGTTATAGTATTAGTGTTATTTTTCCTATGAACCATTTGTTTTTAACGTGGTACAAGTCACAGTTTGTTTTGCAAATCTTGTTTTATTTATGGAATTTGTGTACTTGTATCTCTTAACATCTCTGGCTTGAGAGTAATTCTTTCCTAGTGCCTTCACAACTGCGCCTATTTCCTGGATGTGATGTCACTAGAAAAACTGAATTCATTTTGTAGTTTTACGTTATACTATTTTTCTCATTACAAAAGTAATTTATGCTCATTGTAGAAAAACTGAAAAATACAGAGATGAAAGGGGAAAAAAAAGAATTTCTCACTACAAAACTGACATTGTGATCATTTTCTCCTACTTTTTCTTGCAACTCATGCTTATGTATTTGCCTCATGGGCTTTAAGCTAGGGTGGCTGTACAATTTATGGTTTACCTCATGTTATAACAGAAGCCTTCTTCCAGGTTACTGAAAACCTTTGTGACATATAACTTCACCACTGGAGGAGGTTCCCTTATTCTTAACACTGTTTTTGTGGCTGAACATTTGAATTTATTTCTGATTTCTGTGATTATGACCATAAAATTGTCCATTGTTTTGTATTCTTTGTTGTATACGTTGACAGTTTCAGCTATGTGTGAAAGAACTTATTTTGTTGAAATCTGACAGTTTGTAGTTGTCTTTTTCAGACTTATTAATCTGACAGGCAAAAATACTTGTTTTGATTTTTTAAATTACCAATTAAATTTTTTTCTTATCAACCAGTTATTTCTTTTGTGAATTTTTTTTTCTTTTTTGACAGAGAGCGGGAGAGAGAGAAAGGTGGGAGGGGGAGAGAGAGACAGGGAGAGAGAATCGTAAGCAGGCTCCATGTCCAGCATGGAGCCCGATACAGGACTCGATCTCACAACCCTGAGATCATGACCTGAGCTGATAACGAGAGTTGGACACTTAATTAACTGAGCCATCCAGGCGCCCTCTTCTTTGAATTTTTCATGCTCATGGATTAGTTTTCTATTTGGATCTTAAACACTGTCTTTCGATACTCATAAAATATCTTTAAATCTTTACAGATTGCCTTTGGATTATTTTTCCTTTAGGATTATAATCTTTATAAGTTAACTGGGAAAATGGTATAGATTGGGTGCCTGGGTGGCTCAGTGGGTTAAAGCCGCTGCCTTTGGCTCAGGTCATGATCCCAGGGTCCTGGGAT